>SJYA01002871.1:2058112-2113247 GCA_006410615.1 Neotragus moschatus
TTTTTTTTTTTTTTTTTTTTTTTCTGGCTGCGGCATGCAGCATGAGAAATCTTAGTTCCTCAACCAGGGACCAAACCCACGGCCCCTACGGTGGAAGTGCAGAATCTTAACTGCTGGACCACCAGGGAAGTCCCCACAACCTTATTTAGATTTTAAAAGGTCACAGTAGCTGCCTTTCCAGACTGCATCCATCCATCCATCCTTCCATCAATTCACTGACAACATTTACTGCACACCTACTATGTTCCAGGCACTGGTGGTTCAGAGTTAAGCAGGACATTACCCTCCCCTCGTGGAGTTCAGCTGGAGACAAAATGAGCACAGACATGCTTTAAAGGCAGGGTGGCAAGTGGCATGGTAGAGCTGCATACAGGATTTGTCCCTAGAGGTATGGACTGGGTGTCTGGGACTGGGAACAGGAAAAGCTACTGGTTAGAGCAGTGATTCTCCAAGTTGAGTGGCATCAGAAACCACCGAGCCCTTGTTTAAAACAGATTGCTACCGCGCACAGCCTCCCACCACTGATTCTGATGCTTTCACTCTGGAGTGGGGCCTGGGAATGTGCACTGCTAGCCACTCTCCAGGTGTACTGGCTGGTCTATGCACTTTGAGAATCCAAGGCTGTCAGCTCCTGTGACCAAAAAAATGGTAGTTCCAGGAATCCATTTCAGAACTGGAGACTGGACAGCTCCCAGCATCTCCCTTCAGTGCTCTTCCGCCCACGCCCGAGACAGGGGAACCCACTAAGGACAGCCATTTCCCCACCATCTCCTTCCACCCACTGCCCCTTGGATTCCACTCACAGCCCCTCTTTCCCCTCTCCCTCCTTGGGAGGCACGTCTTCAAACTTTGTCCTGAAACTGAAGGAGCAATTTCACTCTCAGTTGCCTCCATTGATTCCTTTCAGGATGCAGAAGACCTGTTACCACTCAATCCCAGCTCCCAGCCAGCCAGCCAACAGCCTCATCTCCCTCCTCACCTCAGTGCCCTGGGCTGGGGAATTCCAAGTCCCTCAGCCTTCATCTGCTTGTTGCAGCCTTATTCACCTCACGCCCTAGTAATTCTGCCCCCTGCCTTTCTCTGTGCCCTGAACGTCCCCTCCTCTCCCTCACCAGCCCCCACCTCCCTCACCCCTCTGCCCATCCCATCTGTGCTAAATTTGGCAAGCTCTCTCATGGAAACCTGAACTGCCAAGTTCCTGGTAACCTCAGCCCTTAGTCCCTCAAAGTGATAGGGCTAGGGCTTCTAACATCAATCAGAGCTCCATATTTCAAAATTTGCAAAAAATTCCTCAGTTGGGGGTTTTCCCAACTATCCTTCAAGACCAGGGTTCTCCTTGGATTTTCAGCAGTCAGCTGACCCCACTCCCCACTCCCCCCAACCCCACCAGATGGCAAACGCCCTGAGAACAAGGAGCTTGGGTTGGCCACCCAACCCTGAGATAAAATGCTCACACAGGACTGAGTAAATGCTCAGTAAACAGCCCCGTTATCATTACTGTTGCCATGAGTGGATTGTTGCTGTTTCTGTTGCCACCTCCCCTTGTGCCTTGCCGAATGCCTGGCACCGTAGGGTCTCAAAGTCTTCCAGGTAAACACGTAACAGAATGCAGAGTTGTCATTCTCACCTCCCTGGTCTCACCTCCTACTGCCTCATTCATCTGTAACAGCTTCTCTCTCATTTGCTTTTTTTTCTTTTTTTTTCTCACAGCCTCTGTGTTCTAAGCTGGAGCCTTTGAATGATTTTTGTGCAATAACTCCTTACCCCCAACAGCCAGATCTTGGAGGCCTGGGAGATGAATGTCAGGAGATTTGGGTGGGTAATGTGTTCTGAGAAGTAGAAAACGGCCCCCCTTACAGAGATGCAATTATACAGGTTACACGTCCTTAGCTTCAGACACAGCCACAGAACCCAGAAAACCTGGAGTCAGCTCAGATGGTGCATGGGGCCACATTATACAGAATATTCTCCACTTGCTGTAAAGCTGTTGACAAATATATAAGAAACGAGATGGTTTTCTTTTTCTTCTTTTTTCCCCCCCTTTTAGCCAAACACTGAAGGCCCTCGTGAGTCACAAAAGTTTTGAGATATTACTCAGGAATGTAGGAGGAAAATTCCATATTTTCCCCTGTCAAAGGTTTGGTTTTCTTATTTATTTACTAGTGTGCCACTGGGTAAATTGAACTCTGAACAACATTAAAAGGAAATAAACATATCTCTCAGCTGCTCACGGACTTGGTGCTCGCCAGGGAGTTGGGTTATCAACAAGCCTCCCCAGCCAGGGATAAGCTTGCAGCCTGGAGGTAGGGTGGGGGCCTGGGAGCATGCAAAGCGGGGGACCTTCCACTGCCCACTGCAGGCATGATGGAGTTCCTTCTCCATCCACCGGCTTGCAAGGCCCACAACAAACACCTGCATTCAGTGCCCACAGTAGCTTGGGCAGACAGAATGATCCCCTTTTATCCCCACCTTTCCAGGTCTTGTGCTTCTCACCAACCCATTACACCACACACACACACACACACACCAGCAGTGACAAAAAGGAACCACAGGAGGACTGTCATCTCGGAGTCATATCTGCATGGTTGAAATCAGAGGGTGGGATGCCTGAGAGCATTCTTATGACCTGTTTACAATCACCGAGAATCGATACTTACTTTTGGGAAAGAAAAAATTACATATATATATATATATATATATATATACACGTACACACATACATATATTTGTGGTGGATGGATGGATCCCTCTCACTCTGAAAACCATGACAGATGAGTTTTGTTCACCTCTCTATGCATTTTAAAGGTGCCTTTAGAGTCACGAAATTAGAACCTGGGTTGCTGGTGGCACCCATCCAGCCCTGACCTGGCCTCCGCTCTTTCTCAGCAGGGTGGGGGCAGTCAACCAGGGCCTCATTCAGAATTCTGTCTCGCCTGAGTGGTGTGACGGCTTTTCTCTCTCTCTGTGTTCAGTTTCCATGATGAGAAAAGCTGGGTCCTCTCCCCAGGGGTGCAAGCGAGGCTTGGTGGGTTTCCAGGGGTGAAGGCAGCAGCCCCACTGTCCTGTGGTCTTCCCAGGCCCGGGTCCTCCCACAACTGTGACTCACGGCAGCTTGGGATCAGGGCAAGCAGCCCCCGCAGGCTCCAGGAGTACAAAATATATTCTAACACTCATCTCCTGCTCAAGAACATGCAGTGGCTCC
This sequence comes from Neotragus moschatus, assembly GCA_006410615.1. NCBI lineage: Eukaryota > Metazoa > Chordata > Mammalia > Artiodactyla > Bovidae > Neotragus > Neotragus moschatus. The sequence goes on from SJYA01002871.1 coordinate 2,061,315, forward strand.
CATTTACCCATAGCAACTAAGTAGCCAGTGACCACCTGAAGCTTTGGGTTGAAAAGGACTCTAAGGCTGCTGTCAGTTTCAGCAGGGAGAGCGCAGTGATTGACTAGTAAATATCTGCCGCGAATGGAGGCAGGTTGGAGGCACTCGTGCTGAAGAGCTATCTTCCCTGGCTTACAGAACAAAGTTCAAATACCTCTGTTGCTCGTCCACGTCTCTCCATTGTCAGGCTTCTCCAGCACCATTGCATACTCCCATCCAATAAGCCTAGTTAAGCCAGGCTTCACAGCACACCTGGCATGTGCCACCTCAGTCCAGCTTCTGTGCCTCAAGCTGGTAGCCCTCCCCTCCTGCCCCTTCTCCATCTCTTGTGTGTATGAGTTTAATTTTTACTACTTCTTGCGGTTCAGCTAAAATCCTTCTCTCCCATTAAGCCCTCCCTCACAGGGACCACAACTCCGTTCTCCTCCTCCACCCATAGAGATCACAGCTGTTCTGCCCTGCCCTCCCCCATGTGGCCACCACGAATGGTGACTACAAAAATTATGGGAAAATATCTGTGGCACAGCTCAGTGCAGAAAGCAGGACACAGCACAGCATGAGCAGGAAGAGCAGCATCGTGTAAGAAACGCTGAGCGACCACATCCAGTAGAGGCTGAGGGGACAGGCTCTGAAGCCAGACTCCCTGGGTTTAAACCTCAGCTCTGACTCTTCTACTGAATGACCTCTGCAAGTCATGTAACTGTTCCATGCCTCAGTTTCCCCACCTGTAAAACAGAGGTGACTAACATGAGTACCCTTTCAAGCGAGTTAATCTTCAGAAAGCATTAAACACAATGCTTCATATCACTACAGACGCCACTGGGATGCAAGCTCAGAAAGGTACAGACTTTTGTGCCTTTTATTCACTGCTTTAGCCCAGCACCTAGGATAACACCCAGCACATAGGAGGCATCAACAAATGTGTGTGAATGAGAGAAGGGGAGAGGGGGGAAAACACACGGACCGATCAGAGGCTGCCACACATCCACTCTGATGGGAGAGGCAAACACACCCTGGGACTGTCTACACAAGTCTATCCACAAACACTGAGTGCTCACTGGCAGGGGTACAACACAGGGATGAAGGAGGTCAGGGCCCTACAGCAGAAGTTGCTAGTTATTGTCCTTCCGTTCTTCCCTTCCTCCCTACTCCTGGAACTTTTGGCTGGTCACATAGTCAAACAGAATAAAGACTACATTTCCCAGACTCCCTTGCAGCTAGACAGCCATGTGACTAAATTCTGACATATACAGTGTAAAGGGAGATGTCAAATGATGGCTTCCAGAATTCTCCTTAAGAGATAGCAGATATTCACTCTTCCTCCAGTTGACTGGAAAGTGACATAATCGCTGGAATAGGAGCAGCCATGTTAGACTGTGAGGAGAACTTGGTCATGAGAGCCACTCATCACAGAGCCACAGGACAGTGGAAGCCTGAGTCCCAGAGGACCATATGCTGCCGCTGCTGCTAAGTCGCTTCAGTTGTGTCCGACTCTGTGCGACCCCATAGACAAGCAGCCCACCAGGCTCCCCCGTCCCTGGGATTCTCCAAGCAAGAACACTGGAGTGGGTTGCCGTTTCCTTCTCCATGCACGAAAGTGAAAAGTGAAAGTGAAGACGCTCAGTCGTGTCTGACTTTCCGCAACCCCATGGTCTGCAGCCCACCAGGCTTCTCCGTCCATGGGATTTTCCAGGCAAGAGTACTGGAGTGGGGTGCCATTGCCTTCTCCAAGAGGACCGTATGGAGGAGAGCTATCCTATCAGCCTTGAACTCCAAAAACTTCTAATGCATAGGCCAATATTTGGGAGTTTGCTATCACCTGCAGACCATCGCAGTCCTAACGGATACTGACTCCATCGCTGGAAACTCAGTCAGCTGGGTGTAGCACAGAAGGAGCTAGACCTACCCCGCCAAGTGTGGTGGTAATGGCTCTGCACAAGATACTGTAGGAAAAGTCTCAGAGGAGGCAGGACCAGGACCCAGCTGGGAGGGGGATGTGAGGGAGGGGTCCAAGAAGGCTTCCTGGAGGGAGTGACACCTACACTGAGAGCCAAGGAATGGGGAGGAGTTTTCAAGACGGTGGGATGTGGCGGGGGACGGGTGGATGTGGTGAGAAGGACTTGGACAAGCCAAGGCTGGGAGGAAGGACGTTCCTGGCTGAGGCACAGCAAGTGCAAAGGCAAAGAGGCCGTGGCTGAGCAACAGGGCTGATCTGGTGCAGTCTGAGCACAGCGTGCACAGGAATGGGGTAGGAACAACGAAGGAAGGAAGGTGAGTTACGGATGTTTCCATCCTTGTGTGGATGAAGACTTGGAAGCTGGGCACAGATGCCTAGTGTGTAACGTGTATGCATGCGTGCACAGTTGCTTCACTCTTTGCAACCACATGGACTGTAGCCTGCCAGGCTCCTCTGTCTATGGAACTCTCCAGGCAAGAATACTGGAGTGGGCTACCATGCCTTCCTCCAGGGGATCTTCCTGGCCCAGGGATCGGACCTGCATCTGTTACGGCTTATTCATTGGCAGGCGGGTTCTTTACCACTAGTGCCACCTGGGTGGCTTAACCTCACACAATTCGTGTGAGACAAATTGTGCCCTTCTCTTTGGCTGCTCTGGACTTTCTCTCTGCTCCCCGGAGCCCCTTCAATTCTCTTTCCCTAAGGACCAAGATCAAAATCCAGGTTGCCCATTCCAGGTTGTCTCATAATCTCTTTTCAGAGATGCAGAAACCAGGCACAGGGAGATTAAACCTCTTGCCCTAGGCTTCACAGCAGGGAACGGTGGGGCTTGGATTGGCGACTGGGCAGTGGACTCCTCAGCCTGGTGCCCTCCTGAGCCCCTCTGCACTCTCACAGGGACATGGCTTTGCAGAAGATACTCTCAGCCCTTTCCATCTATCTACCCTGACCCCGTTTTCCCCATTTGGTATCGTCTGAGGGCAATATTAGTGCCTGGCTGGCTTACAGCAATACTGTTGCAGTGGGCTCTTGTCTAGCACTCGGAAATGAATTGTCCAAGAAGACATAAGTGCTGACAAAGCAAGAAAATTTACTGGGAAAGAGCGCCCAGGCAGAGAGCAAGAGGGTAAGGGAGCCCAGGAGAACTGCTCTGCCACACGGCTCACAGTCTTGGGTTTTCTGGTGATAGGATGAGTTTCCAGGTTGTCTCTGCCCAATCATTCTGATCCAGGGTCTTCCCAAGTGGTGTGCCCATCACTTAACCAAGATGGATCCCAGTAATGAAGGACTCTGGGAGGTTGGTAGGATATATGGACTGATGTCTCCTATCTCCTTTCGACCTTCCTCGAATTCTTCCAGTTGGTGGTAGCTCGTTAGTTTTGCTTTCTTTAACTGATGCAGGTGGTTACTGTGGTGCCTGGACAGGGCGGGCTGCTTTGGATGGTGGCTCCCTTAATAGTACCAGGAGATTTTGATCTTGGTCCTTAGGGAAAGAGAATTGAAGGGGCTCCAGGGAGCAGAGAGAAAGTCCAGAGTAGCCAAAGAGAAGGGCACATCTGAAAAGGGGACTCCAGATTCATTCAGGCAGGGTTCTCCTTCATTTTAGGGGAAAGATTTCTGTCAGGAAGCTTCACACCTCTAATCCTGTGTCTGTAATAAGAAGATAACCATCATCCATATATTAGTGTGTTTCTCAGGTTATCTTCGGGTTTCCCTGGTGGTTCACACAGTAAAGAATCCGTCAGCAATGCAGGAGACCCAGGTTCAGTCCCTGGGTTGGGAAGATCCCCTGGAGAAGGGAACCCACACCAGTATTCTTGCCTGGAGAACTCCATGGACTGAGAAGTCTGGAAGGCTACAGTCCACGGGGTTGTAAAGAGTCAGACATGACTGAACGACTAAGCTCCTATACACGTATGTTGTCTTATTTTTACCCTCCCATCAATCCCATGAGGTTGACACATTTACCATCATTTTACAGATGAGACAAGGCACAGAAATGCTAAGTAACTTGCCTGGCTTTGCTCAGCTCGTCAATGACAGGACTGAGAACCGCCCCTGGTCTGCAAGACGCCCAAGCCTACACCCACACTGGCCTGACTCTTCCAAGTCCTCAGTCAGAGATCTTTCTCTCCATGACAGAATTCTGTTCAGACGCAGCTGCCTCTTCCCTCAGAAGCTCCCTCCCCCTCCCATCCTGCTCCCACAATCTGTAGTCAACATATGCCTTGAAAAGGCGACAAAGCCACAGACGTCCTCAGAGGTTTTTTAAAATGTAGTATTATCATGCAAGAGCTGAGCGAATTGTTGCTAGAAACACCCCTTGCCTTACTCAGTCCAGGCACGTTCAGAAAACCCTTCCTAAGACATGAATCTGAGCGCCTTCGGGCACCAAAGACCTTGGACAGGTTCTCCTGCATCCCCTGCCTCTGGGAAGGAGGCCTCTTAAATACTGCTCAGCTGGAGGAGGGCCTTTTCTGAGATGGAGATGTGGGCTTCCTTCCCTTTGGCCACGAGTCTGTAATAACCTCTCCACAGGCAGAGGCCATGCTGCACACCCCCAGGGGGCGCCGTCCCCATCCAGCACAGCGTGCTTCCGTCCCTGCGGTCAGCCCACCTCTTCAGCTACTGGCCTCAGCCTTCCAGCACCCCATTGCCCATCCCCTCAACCCTTTCGGAACCTTGCACTGGCCTGAGGCCCGCCTGTTCCAGGCCCTGCAGCATCTTAAAGCCCAAACCTGAGTCTGACTGATGGCTGGATGCTGGGTAGCCCGCGTGTCTGGAGTTCTTCCCGGGAGAAGCCCCAAGTACAGCCCAGTAAATCAATAAACAAATTAATAAGCAAATACTGCTGTCTGCTGAGCCGGACTGGGACTCCTGGGCGAACAGATTTCAAATCAACAACAGACGGCCACAGGGCATGCCGGGAACTGGGGCACCATTTCTTGGTGGAATTTTCAAAGCCCCCCATGGCTCCCAGGACTAGAAGCAAGGCTGAGGGGCAGGGGCCGGCAGGGAGCTGTAGGCTGTTGTCAACGAAAACGCCTTTCCATCTTCAGTGTCATCTTTCATCCTCACTTGCTCCAGTTCGCTCTTTCCTGCCAAGAGCAGGGCTCAGTGCACAGCTGGCAGGAGCTTTGATCTGGGTACCAGGAATGATGATGTGGGTGACAAAGGAGCCCCGAATCACACGAGGCACCAATTAGGGGAGTTGGCCCTTTATCGCCGACTCGCAGCTACATGGCAGTAGCAACCTTGTAGCTGCTTCTGTGCACTTCTGAGTGGGTCTGGTGGGTCGAGGGAGGCCAGTAGGGAACTGATCTCTGTAGATGCCACCCCCATCATCCCCTCAGCTCTGGGCAGCNGCCTTCTCCAAGAGGACCGTATGGAGGAGAGCTATCCTATCAGCCTTGAACTCCAAAAACTTCTAATGCATAGGCCAATATTTGGGAGTTTGCTATCACCTGCAGACCATCGCAGTCCTAACGGATACTGACTCCATCGCTGGAAACTCAGTCAGCTGGGTGTAGCACAGAAGGAGCTAGACCTACCCCGCCAAGTGTGGTGGTAATGGCTCTGCACAAGATACTGTAGGAAAAGTCTCAGAGGAGGCAGGACCAGGACCCAGCTGGGAGGGGGATGTGAGGGAGGGGTCCAAGAAGGCTTCCTGGAGGGAGTGACACCTACACTGAGAGCCAAGGAATGGGGAGGAGTTTTCAAGACGGTGGGATGTGGCGGGGGACGGGTGGATGTGGTGAGAAGGACTTGGACAAGCCAAGGCTGGGAGGAAGGACGTTCCTGGCTGAGGCACAGCAAGTGCAAAGGCAAAGAGGCCGTGGCTGAGCAACAGGGCTGATCTGGTGCAGTCTGAGCACAGCGTGCACAGGAATGGGGTAGGAACAACGAAGGAAGGAAGGTGAGTTACGGATGTTTCCATCCTTGTGTGGATGAAGACTTGGAAGCTGGGCACAGATGCCTAGTGTGTAACGTGTATGCATGCGTGCACAGTTGCTTCACTCTTTGCAACCACATGGACTGTAGCCTGCCAGGCTCCTCTGTCTATGGAACTCTCCAGGCAAGAATACTGGAGTGGGCTACCATGCCTTCCTCCAGGGGATCTTCCTGGCCCAGGGATCGGACCTGCATCTGTTACGGCTTATTCATTGGCAGGCGGGTTCTTTACCACTAGTGCCACCTGGGTGGCTTAACCTCACACAATTCGTGTGAGACAAATTGTGCCCTTCTCTTTGGCTGCTCTGGACTTTCTCTCTGCTCCCCGGAGCCCCTTCAATTCTCTTTCCCTAAGGACCAAGATCAAAATCCAGGTTGCCCATTCCAGGTTGTCTCATAATCTCTTTTCAGAGATGCAGAAACCAGGCACAGGGAGATTAAACCTCTTGCCCTAGGCTTCACAGCAGGGAACGGTGGGGCTTGGATTGGCGACTGGGCAGTGGACTCCTCAGCCTGGTGCCCTCCTGAGCCCCTCTGCACTCTCACAGGGACATGGCTTTGCAGAAGATACTCTCAGCCCTTTCCATCTATCTACCCTGACCCCGTTTTCCCCATTTGGTATCGTCTGAGGGCAATATTAGTGCCTGGCTGGCTTACAGCAATACTGTTGCAGTGGGCTCTTGTCTAGCACTCGGAAATGAATTGTCCAAGAAGACATAAGTGCTGACAAAGCAAGAAAATTTACTGGGAAAGAGCGCCCAGGCAGAGAGCAAGAGGGTAAGGGAGCCCAGGAGAACTGCTCTGCCACACGGCTCACAGTCTTGGGTTTTCTGGTGATAGGATGAGTTTCCAGGTTGTCTCTGCCCAATCATTCTGATCCAGGGTCTTCCCAAGTGGTGTGCCCATCACTTAACCAAGATGGATCCCAGTAATGAAGGACTCTGGGAGGTTGGTAGGATATATGGACTGATGTCTCCTATCTCCTTTCGACCTTCCTCGAATTCTTCCAGTTGGTGGTAGCTCGTTAGTTTTGCTTTCTTTAACTGATGCAGGTGGTTACTGTGGTGCCTGGACAGGGCGGGCTGCTTTGGATGGTGGCTCCCTTAATAGTACCAGGAGATTTTGATCTTGGTCCTTAGGGAAAGAGAATTGAAGGGGCTCCAGGGAGCAGAGAGAAAGTCCAGAGTAGCCAAAGAGAAGGGCACATCTGAAAAGGGGACTCCAGATTCATTCAGGCAGGGTTCTCCTTCATTTTAGGGGAAAGATTTCTGTCAGGAAGCTTCACACCTCTAATCCTGTGTCTGTAATAAGAAGATAACCATCATCCATATATTAGTGTGTTTCTCAGGTTATCTTCGGGTTTCCCTGGTGGTTCACACAGTAAAGAATCCGTCAGCAATGCAGGAGACCCAGGTTCAGTCCCTGGGTTGGGAAGATCCCCTGGAGAAGGGAACCCACACCAGTATTCTTGCCTGGAGAACTCCATGGACTGAGAAGTCTGGAAGGCTACAGTCCACGGGGTTGTAAAGAGTCAGACATGACTGAACGACTAAGCTCCTATACACGTATGTTGTCTTATTTTTACCCTCCCATCAATCCCATGAGGTTGACACATTTACCATCATTTTACAGATGAGACAAGGCACAGAAATGCTAAGTAACTTGCCTGGCTTTGCTCAGCTCGTCAATGACAGGACTGAGAACCGCCCCTGGTCTGCAAGACGCCCAAGCCTACACCCACACTGGCCTGACTCTTCCAAGTCCTCAGTCAGAGATCTTTCTCTCCATGACAGAATTCTGTTCAGACGCAGCTGCCTCTTCCCTCAGAAGCTCCCTCCCCCTCCCATCCTGCTCCCACAATCTGTAGTCAACATATGCCTTGAAAAGGCGACAAAGCCACAGACGTCCTCAGAGGTTTTTTAAAATGTAGTATTATCATGCAAGAGCTGAGCGAATTGTTGCTAGAAACACCCCTTGCCTTACTCAGTCCAGGCACGTTCAGAAAACCCTTCCTAAGACATGAATCTGAGCGCCTTCGGGCACCAAAGACCTTGGACAGGTTCTCCTGCATCCCCTGCCTCTGGGAAGGAGGCCTCTTAAATACTGCTCAGCTGGAGGAGGGCCTTTTCTGAGATGGAGATGTGGGCTTCCTTCCCTTTGGCCACGAGTCTGTAATAACCTCTCCACAGGCAGAGGCCATGCTGCACACCCCCAGGGGGCGCCGTCCCCATCCAGCACAGCGTGCTTCCGTCCCTGCGGTCAGCCCACCTCTTCAGCTACTGGCCTCAGCCTTCCAGCACCCCATTGCCCATCCCCTCAACCCTTTCGGAACCTTGCACTGGCCTGAGGCCCGCCTGTTCCAGGCCCTGCAGCATCTTAAAGCCCAAACCTGAGTCTGACTGATGGCTGGATGCTGGGTAGCCCGCGTGTCTGGAGTTCTTCCCGGGAGAAGCCCCAAGTACAGCCCAGTAAATCAATAAACAAATTAATAAGCAAATACTGCTGTCTGCTGAGCCGGACTGGGACTCCTGGGCGAACAGATTTCAAATCAACAACAGACGGCCACAGGGCATGCCGGGAACTGGGGCACCATTTCTTGGTGGAATTTTCAAAGCCCCCCATGGCTCCCAGGACTAGAAGCAAGGCTGAGGGGCAGGGGCCGGCAGGGAGCTGTAGGCTGTTGTCAACGAAAACGCCTTTCCATCTTCAGTGTCATCTTTCATCCTCACTTGCTCCAGTTCGCTCTTTCCTGCCAAGAGCAGGGCTCAGTGCACAGCTGGCAGGAGCTTTGATCTGGGTACCAGGAATGATGATGTGGGTGACAAAGGAGCCCCGAATCACACGAGGCACCAATTAGGGGAGTTGGCCCTTTATCGCCGACTCGCAGCTACATGGCAGTAGCAACCTTGTAGCTGCTTCTGTGCACTTCTGAGTGGGTCTGGTGGGTCGAGGGAGGCCAGTAGGGAACTGATCTCTGTAGATGCCACCCCCATCATCCCCTCAGCTCTGGGCAGCCAGTATCCGGTCCTACAGGCAGGGAGACCCTGGCAGAAACCTCCCTGCCAGCCCCCTCCACCCCTCTACCCACTCCGGCATGCAGAGGCCCAGGGTCCAGGGTCAGATGCAAACAGAAGTGCCTGGTGGCTGAAAATAGACCCAACTGGACCTCAGGAGAATCTCCAGCCAGGAGGCCTGCGGCGCCCTTTTCTGAAAAGGCCTCCTGAATGCCTGCGTCCTCTCTTTTGTGCTCACAAATGCCACCCAATCGCAGCGAGCTGCTGAAGCTGAATAAAGAGAGAGAGAGAGTGTCTGCCTGGGGCGCTGGCCTCTGGGCTGTCTGCCAGGGCTGTCAGGCTGCCCAGACTTCAATACCAACAGAGTTAAGGGACAAGGAAACAGCTCCTGTAAAGGCTTGGAAGTCGGGGAGGGAAATGACCTCTCTTGTGAGGCAACAGAGTTCAGTTGCCCAGGGCTTTCTGGCACGAGGCTGTCGGGAGGCCCCACGCAGGCATTCTCCTCTGGCAGGTGGGCGGAGACAGTACGCACAGTCAGTGGAGCCGGCCCGTGGCCCTGCCCCGTCTGGAAGCCTGGGCCCACCATTTCCTTTCTGGCCAACCGGAAGGAGATCCTGTCAAGCTGCCACAGCTCTCGGCAAACACATTTCAGAAACAGGGGACAATGCCTCCCCTCCCCAAACACCCCAGGACACCTGGAAAATTCTGATCATGAAGTGCACATGCTGAAAAACCTCTGATGACCCGCTGATGGCCCACAGAACAACATTAGGACTCACAAACATCCCTCCGTTCCTTTACGGCTTCGAACAATCAATCCCCGGGTGCCTCTCTGTGCCAAGCCCCTTTGAGGAAGGTGTCCAGCTGGTGACAGTGAGTAGGACAGACGTGATTCCTACACTCTTTGAGCTGGCAGTGGAAAGGGGAGCCTGGCTCTAAAATTCAAAAGGTGGGCTCATGTGGGCAGAGGGGATAGATACTCCCTAGAGCAGCAGTCCCCTGACTCTGGGATCTAGTGCCTGATGATCTGAGATGGAGCTGATGTAATAACCATAGAAATAAAGTGCACAATAAATCATCCCCAAACCATCACACATACACACACATCCAGTTTTCCGTGGGAAAATTGTCTTTCACAAAACTGGCCCCTGGTGCTAAAAAGGTTGGGGACCGCTGTTCTAGAAGGAGGGTGAGATTTCAACTGGGCCTGGAAGGCCAGCTAGGCTGGGGGCCGGAGTGCATTGCAGAGGGTGAGGAGGGGATATTGGCTTGGGGCAGAGGTCGGGAGGACCCAGTCAGCCAGGGACGGAGAAGCGGAGGCCCGCTGAGCAGAGGGCGAGGCGGGGGCAGACACACACCGCTCCCTCCTGCAGGCCTGGTGGACGTGCAGAGGGGCCCGTCCCAGGCCCTGCCTCAGGCCTCTCAGGCCACTTGCTGTCAGGCGTCACCCCACTGCCAAGCCTCCCACATGACCACCATCAACCACTGTCAGCACGTGAGAGCAAGAGAGAAGGGAGTTGGAGACAGAGAGAGAGAAACCAGCTTCAGGGGCACAGGCAGGTCCACTTCCTTCCTGGCCCCAGGGAATATCTAAGAGAAGCCCCACAGCCTGGTGCCGGAGCACAGACCCTGGGGCCACACCCTGACTCTGCCCCTTCCTGGTCGTGTGGCCTCTGGTGAATTTCTTCCGCTTCTCATGCTCCTTGTGTCACTTTCTGTTTGGAAAAAGAAGGTAAAAATAGCATCAGTGTTCTGAGGGTTGTTGTGGGGATTAAAGGAGTTAATGCGTATTAAGTGGCTGGAGCAGCTCCCAGTTCCCAGCAAGAGCCCTGTAAGGGCAGCTCTATTGTTACCCGAGAGAACAAGAGGCCCCGGCCAGGGCACTCCAGCAGCATGGAGAACCGGGCACACGAGTGAGAGGAGAAGAAAGGGAGAGAAACAGCCCTGGGACAACAGGCCACTCTGGACTCCTGAGCAAACTGGAGAAAACTGGGGGCCCGTATGTGTGCATGCGTGTGTGTGTGTGTGTGTGAGAGAGAGAGAGAGACTTACATGCAGGCAAATGCATTCGTCTCTAAGTGTCCAGCTTGATCAGTTTTTACACATTTCCATCACCCCAGAATGTTCCTTCAGGGACACTGGTCCTCCACACAGACTACATCACAGCAGGGAGCCTACACTCCAAGGGGGCATGAAATAATCTTTTGGGGCTTTACTTCTATCTCTTGCATCTTATTCTTTTCAATTTCCCCCCTTGTATGTACTCTATAATGAATATAATGTATTAGCTCAGTTGTGTGTGTTTAGAATTTATTAATAAATAAACTTACATTTGCTGGGGTTATGAACTTACTATTTCCTGCTTCTCCCCTCAGCCCACCTTCACCCGGTCCTGAGAATCCCTGCCTTAGGGAGTCAGGGAGGATTTGGCTAATGGGAGACTTAACGGGAAGAGGAAAGTGCAGTCAGGGGCTTTATTCCCATGGTTCCCTCCCTGCAGGGCCACGCAAGTGGCTGTGTCCCTCCAAATCTGGGTGCTCCACTCTCTCCCCTCCCTTGCGGACCGAGGAGCAGTCACAGCTCTGCACCATCCCTTGTAGCTTCTCTACACCCACAGCTTTATAAAGAGGTTCTGGGACTTCACAGGAGGCACTAGCGGTAAAGAACCTGCCCGCCAATGCAGGAGACATACGAGACGTAGATTCGATCCCTGGCTTGGGAAGATCCCCTGGAGGAGGGCATGGCAATCCACTCCAGGATTCTTGCCTGGGAATCCTATGGACAGAGGAGCCTGGCGGGCTACAGTCTATAGGGTTGCAAAGAGTCAGACACGACTGAAGCGACTTAGCACACACGCACGTAAATAAACTTGCTTGAATTACCCTAAGTTAAACAGGACATCTGTTTCCTGCTGGGACCCTGAGTGATATACAGACACACCCTCAAAAATGTTTCACCCGCAGGGGTGTGTGATCAAGGTATTTGGAGATCACTGTTTGCTGCACAGCATGGTGCTTATTTGTGGATCTGGTCCCATCGAAGCAGTCTTCTCCAGGCTTGGAAGAAGCAGGCATTCAGATAATCTGCTATGCAGGTGGAGTTGACTGGACTCCCACTCATGGCTCACCGAGGGTCCCACCCTCTCAGAGACTGATGGCCAGGGCGTGATGGCAGCGCCCTTTTGCTCAACCAGCCTGTCTCTCTCGGTTCCCGCCATTTCCTGCTGGGGATTCAGCTGTTTCTCAAGTGGCTGCTACTTAATTAGTTCAGGGTCTTGGGAGCAAAGAGATGACAGCCTCACCCTGAATGACATGAGGAGAGTTTAATAAAGAGCTTGTTTGCAAAGGTGTATAGGCAAGGCTTGGGGAATCTGATAAGCGGTGCTGCAGTGCCCATGGTGGAGTGTGGGGAGCCCTGGAGAGAGCTGTAGTAGAGGGAAGGGCTGCCTGCTGGTGGGGAACCGTGGGCAGAGGGACACGGCCAGCCCGTGGTGACCTTGCGGGGAGGAAGCTGGGGTAATAGATTCCCCGTCCTCACTGCCTCCATTCCTGAAGCCCAGCTGGAAGTCAGAGGGCAAAGGAGCCCTCGCAGGTGTCCAGAGAGGCAGCAGTCATCCGGGCCAGGGAGCTGGGCGCTGTAAAATCACATCCCCGCCAGCAGAGCTGGGCAGGCAGCTAACTAAGCCATGATGTGGCTCACCTCAGGCTCCAGCCTCATCATCGCCAAAGGGAATCCAGGCAGGTGGTGGAAGGAGGCGTGCTCTTGCTCTCTGATTCCTTACAACCTCAAAGAGAGGAGGCGAGGGAGACGGGAGGCTGTAGATAAAAACACAGTTGCCTCCAGCAAAGCCGTTTAGGAAGAGCTCCTGAGCCTTTGTTCACCGCAAAACACACAGATCAGGTTCTCGCTTCCTCAGGAGCAGGAGGGGGCCTGAGTGAGAGGGGAGGGGTTCTCTCCCTCATCCCTGGGAAAACTCAGAATCCACAGACCCGGCTCTGCCCACGTCTAACTGTAGCTCCAGGCAGGATCCCGTATTTCTCTGGATCGCAGTGTCCTCCTCTGGGAAGTGGCAATAACAGCAGCCGCTTCCTGGGGTTCTTGGAGAAGTGAGTGTGACAGCACTTGGGGACGCGTACGTTCCTCACCAGAAGAGGCGGGGGATGGTGGGCACGTGCCGTTTTATGGAATACCCAAAAGGAGTACTGTCTCTAAATGCATCTATCTAGTTGAAATGACAGGACCTTTCCCTCACCCCCTAAGGGTGTGCTGAACATCTTAATGGGCGGCGTGCTGCCTTGTGGGCTCCTGGAGAGAAGGAGGGGTGGGAAATTAAACACCGACAGGAAACAACGGGAGAACTCTGGGCTAGGGACAGGCAGAGTTTCAAGGCAGTACAAGAAACTGAAAGAAATATTGTCCCTCAGTCGCGTCTGACTCTTTGTGATCCCATGGACTGTAGCCTCTCAGGTGGCCCTAGCTGTTAAAGAACTTGCCGAAGAGACTCGGGTTTGATCCCTGCATCAGGAAGATCCCCTGGAGGAGGAAATGGCAACCCACTCCAGTATTCTTGCCTGGAGAATCCCATGGACAGAGGAGCCTGGTGGCTACAGTCCACACTGTCACTTCAGTTGTGTCTGACTCTTTGTGACCCTTGCACTGTAGCTCGCCAGGCTCCTCTGTCCGTGGGATTCTCCAGGCAAGAATACTGGAGTGGGTTGCCATTTCCTCCTCCAGGGGATCTTCCTGACCCAGGGACTGAACCCAGGTCTCTTGCATTGCAGACATGTTCTTTACCATCTGAGCCACCAAGGAATTCTGAGCAGGGGGAAATTGGACTGGGGGAGGCAGCTCTGGAAAGGTCAGAATTCCAGGTGAGAGGAGGCACCTGGTAGAAGCAGGAGCCTGGAACACTAACAACAGCCAAGAGGGAGGCAGGGCACGGGGAAGGCCAGTGCTCTTCCTGTTTTTCCATCCTGCCATCCTCAATTATGTCTCCTCATGATACGAGGTGGCTGCAGCAATTCCAAGCCTCGCACACATTCTCAACAGCTTCCCAAGTAGAACTGGAGGGGTCAGACAGAGAAATATGCAGGTAGACTTCCCTGGTGGCTCAGATGGTAAAGTATCTGCTTGCAATGTGGGAGACCTGGGTTCAATTCCTGGGTTGGGAAGATCTCCTGGAGAAGGAAATGGCAACCCACTACAGTATTCTTGCCTGGAAAATCCCATGGATGGAGGAACCTGGTGGGCTACAGTCCATGGGGTCACAAAGAGTCAGACATGACTGAGCGACTTCACTTTCACTTTTCAGTGTAAGAAGAGAGGATGACTTTCTTCTCACATGGGTCTCTTATGGAGGAAGAGAACTTCCTAGAAGTCCCTGCATATTATTTCTCATGTCTCATTGCCTTAAGGAGGCCACATGTCTACCCCTAAGCCAATTACTAGAAGAGGGAGATGAATGGTCGTCATGGATTTGCACCAATCATGATTCACCTGGGGACTGAGCACATTGACTCCTGGAGAAAATAGAGCTCTCCTAGCAAAGGAGAAGGAATGCTGTGGGATAGGCGATGGAGAGTGTCTGCCACGTCCATCCCAGCTCCCAATGCGCCCCTCTTGCGGCACAAAGAAAACACACCACTTCAGGCTCCTTCCACCCCCAGCCTGTCCTCCCACTTCACCTGTCATCCTTCCAGCTGCACCCTGGGGCCCAGCGCTCAGAGCCACTGCTCCACAGAACGCACCAGTGTTATTCCGAACTCTGCCACTCTGCTGTTGGCTCTCCTGGAGCAAATGGCAACACCATCCATCGGTCTGAGGCAGAAAGGTGGGTGGCTTCCTAGACTCCACCCCCTTGCTTACTCTCCACGTTCCCTCTTTCCCTTGTTTGGCCTGCACTGGGTCTTCGTTGTTGCGCACGAGCTTTCTCTAGTTGTAGTGCGCTTCTCATTGCAGTGGGTCTCTTGTGGAGCACAGGCTCTAGGGTGTGCGGAGTAGTTGTGTCACACGGGTTTAGTTGCCCCAGGGCATGTGGAATCCTCCCAAACCAGGGCTAGAATCCATGTCCTTTGCATTGGTAGGAGATTTCTTAATCTCTCGACTACCAGGGAAGTTCCACATTCCCTTTTTAATCACCTCCTTCCTAGGTCTTCAAGATGTCACCCCTTCCCATCCCTCATGTGATTGCTTTGGCTCAAGCCCTGGGCCACTGCCACCCCCCCTCCCCCCCGCAACCAGGTCCCTAGCTCCAGTTTCACCCCGTTCCAGACCAGGGCTGGCAGTAAAGTGAGGCAAGCGAGGTACCTGGGGGGCAAGATGTTGTGCTGTAGCCCTGCTCCCCACTGTCCTCTACGCTGCAACCAGCTGATGCTTCTAAAACACGAATCTGATTGCAATGCCATTTAAGCTCAGACCTGCCCAAGAGCTCCTCTCTACCTTGGTAAAGGATCAGACTCCTTAGAACGGTCTTCACCCATCTTCTGTTCTCACTTCTTTTTTTTTTTCTTTTATGAGATATTTAAGACCTACATAAAAGATGTAAATCATAATAAAATGAATACTTTTATATTAGCACCACCATCCAGCTTAAGAAACAAAAATCCATCTCCCCAATTATGGAGATAATCACTAGCCTGCTTTTTTTTTTTTTTTTTTTTAAGTGCGGAGTCTTAACCACTGGACTGCCAGAGAAGTCCCTAGCCTGCTTTTTTCTTCTTTTTAATAAATTTACTTTTTAAAATAATTCTACTTATTTATTTATTTTTGGCTGTGCTGGGTCTTCGTTGCTGCAAGGGCTTTTTTTCTAGTTGCGGGGAGCAGAAGCTGCTCTCTAGTTGTGGTACACAGGCTTCTCACTGCAGGGGCTTCTCTTGTTGCTGAATACAGGTTCTAGGGCACTCAGACTTCAGTACTGTGGTTCCCCGGCTCTAGAGCACAGGCTCAGTAGCTGAGGCACATGGGCTTAGTTGCTCCGCGGCATGTGGAATCTTCCGGGATCAGGAATGGAGCTCGTGTGTCCTGATTGGCAGGCAGATTCTTTCCCACTGAGCCACCAGGGAAGCCCCTCAGCCTGCTTTTGATGTTTGCTATTTAAACAGCATATGTTTGAGTGGTGAAGCAATATATAGTATTATTTTGAATATTTTGCATATTTTAAAACTTTAGGGAAATAGTATCACATGGTTTATGTTCCTCTGCAACTTCTTTCTTTCAAACATTATGTTTGTGAGGTTTATCCATGTTGATGTGTGTAGCTCTAGATCAGAGGTCGGCAAACTCTTCTGGAAGAGAGAGATAACAAATATTTTAAACTTTGTGGGCTGAACAATCTGCTGCAACTACTCAACTCTGCCACTATAATGTGAAAAAGGCCATAGACAATACGTAGATGGGCAAATGCGACTATGTTCCTATACAAATGTAATTACAAAAACCGTAATTACAAAAAAAAATAAAATAAAAAAGCAGTCTGGATTGGGTGTACTTTGCTAATCCCTGCTTTAGACCATCATTGCTGTATAATTTTTCATCGTATGACTACACTGCAATTTATTGATCTTTTTTTCTGCTAATTGATATAGGCAATTGAATTATTTTCCCAACTCTTGCATTCATGACTATATAAAACTATACATGTACATCCTTTGCCATGTAGAGTGGATGGAGAACCTATCCCTAACCCATTAACTTTGAGTCTGGCCTAATGGAATTTAACCAATAGAATGCTAGAGAATGTGATGCAAACATCGTTTTAAATGATTTAATTTGGCCTCTTGCAGTCCTGCCATTTGTCATGAGAACAGCTTGCTCCCAGCAAACTGTTATCCCTTCAGCCTGAGTCCCCAGATGAGAGATAGAGAGCAGGGGCAAACCTGGGCAGACTCGCCCCAGCTAACCTGAAATCCTGTGGACAAGGAGCACTCCCTGGGCTATGACCTGCCCACGATGAAGGAAGGGGAGCGCGACGCCGTGTTCGAGGCCATTCTGGACACTGTGGGTCCAAACAGGGACGGCCGCATCTCCCTGCATGAGTACTTGACCTTCATGATCAGCTGTGAGACTTAGAAGGGAGACCAAAAAGCTCCGAAGGGAAGCCTTCTGTGACAACAGAGGAGCTGTGCCAGAACCTGACTCAGGAGCAAGCTGACTGCTTCGTCTCCCACGTGAAGCCTACATGGACAGCAAGGGCTGTGAGCTCCCCACTGCTTTCGACTATGTCAAGTGAACCCGCTCGCTCTTCGGGAATTGATCCTCTGCTCCTAGGTTAGCCTGGCCCATGCTGCTCACCTTGCCGCTGACTTGCTGCCTGTCATCTCATCTCTGTGCGCTTAAGAAAACTACTCCCAGACAGCGATACTTCCCAACGTAACCTTAACCTGCTTAGCTTGGGATAACATTTAATAGAAAATGGTGCTTGATAAATTGCTTCTGGTCTAGTCACCATTGCCAGGTTGCTGTGGGGACCCAATTCCAGTCTTAAAGCCAGCTGCCCCTTTTCAACTGTGGAAAAATCTAAGCAGCTGGCTGGTTCCCCTCTTGTTCTCTCTCTCCCAATTTTCTGTTTTCATGTAAAAAGCAAATGACTTGACTCCTTCCCCAATAAAGGAAGTAAATGTTTGATGTTGTAAGTCACCGAGAATTGTTTGTTACACAGTATGACTACAGCAGTGGCTGATTAATACAATGGACATTTAAATTGTTTTCAAGTTTTTGCTATTACAACAAAGTACATGATTGTAATATGTCAACTGATGCACCTTCAACTTTTTAAATTAATGTTGATTTGTTTTCCATAGTTTTGTATCAACTTACACTCCACCAGCAGTGTATCAGAGTTTCCGGGATTCCACATCCTTGTCAGTGCTTGGTTTTGTCAGATGTCTGCTAATCTGATAGGTGTGAAATTGTATTCCCTGTCTAACTCTTACTCATCTTTCCTTTTCTCTGACCCTCCTTCCCTAACTTCCCAGTGTGAACTAAGCCCAACATTCTCAGCGAATCCATAGCTCCTTCTGCTGCAAGGCACGAGGGATCTGTTCCTGGACCAGGGACTGGACTTGTGCCCCCTGCATTGGAAATGCAGAGTCCTAACCACTGGACCACTAGAGGAGTCTCAATCCATAGATCCTTAAGCTTGATTCTCTCACAGTGCTGGAGCATGGCATTGTATTTATCTTTTAGCCTGTCACCACACAGAGATCCTGTGTCCCCCAGCCCCATTATAGAGCTCAGAACATAATCAGTTCAGTTCAGTTGCTCAGTTGTGTCTGACTCTTTGAGACTCCATGAATCACAGCACTCCAGGCCTCCCTGTCCATCACCAACTCCCAGAGTTCACTCAAACTCACGTCCATTGAGTCAGTGATGCCATCCAGCCATCTCATCCTCTGTCATCCCCTTCTCCTCCTGCCCCCAATCCCTCCCAGCATCAGAGTCTTTTCCAATGAGTCAANCCCCAAGGGGTAGAAATCTGTAGATGAGGGGACTCCCGAAGATGAGGGTCCCCATACTGTTTAATATATTACTGGTGGCCTGAGATGGGGAATTTTTCTTCTGGGGTACTGAAGCATGGAGCTTGAAAAGTACTTTGTGGGAACCTCTAGAGGATTCTGGAATGGTGTTCTCAAAGAGCTTACAAATAACTGCATAAGGGAAAGAAAATTGGGAAGGGAAAGAAAATTGATGCCTATGGAGCAAGTGCTATTTGTTACTTTATTTGCATTCCTGGTTAATCCTCACTACAAGCCTGTGAGATTTTTACAGATGGGGAAACTGAAGTTTCAAGTAGAGCCGGAGTGGAAATGGTTGAGGTGCCCAAAATCAAGCACAGGTGGTTTGCCTTCTGCTGCATCTTGTTTCTCCCGTTTTATGGTTCCCTTAGATCACCCTTTCAGTGGTTGCAGGAAATATACTGGGTACTTGTCTTCTTGAACTTACTCCCAGTTCAGCGGTTCTCAGTCTTAAGAATGCATTAAGGATCATCTGTCTTGTTAAAAATGGGGAGTTGAATTCTCCTCCATCCCAGGTAATTCAGTAGAACTTGGTTGTGTATTCTTAACAAAGTATCTGTATTTTTAACAAGCTACACCCATGCTTACTGCAGGAGGTTTTAGTACCACCACTTGAGAAATATTGGCCTACTCGGTAGGGAACAAGGTTGGTGGAATCTTCTTGCATTGGGATGGCCAAAAATTTCATTCGAGTGTTTCTGTAAGATGTTGTGGAGAAACACAAACAAACTTTGGAAAAACTGGGTTCAATCCCTGAGTTGGGAAGATCCGCTGGAGAAGGAAATGATGATTCACTCCAGTAGTCTTTCGTAGAGAATTCCACGGACAGAGGAGCCTGGCGGGATACAGTCCATGGGGTTGCAAAGTGTCAGACACAACTGAGTGACTAACACACAATAAAATCGAATATAGATGCTAAAATGAGATGGCACTCTGAAATGGGAAGAGCCTAGACTCTATAGCCTATATTAGGACATGATAAGCCGCTATAACAGAAATCCCCACATTCGGGGTTTTGTTTGTTTGTAAAGGATCAGATAGTAAATATTTTCGGCTTTATGGGCCATATGGTCTCTATTGCAACTACAGTTAACCCCCATTGTTCACAGATTATGTATTGTGCATTTGTCTACTTGCTAAAATGTGCTTGTAACCCCCAAATCAATACTTGAAATGCTTCTGTAGTAATTACCAAACTGACTGAAAGCATTGAGATTTGATTCACCTGAGGCACACATGTCCAGTTATGGTCAAACAAGGCAATATTGTGTCTTTATTTTTCTACTCTTCTGTGAGCTATGAACTAGTGTCCTTTTTCTGGTCTATTTAGTACCAAGTTTCTTGCATTGTTGTGCTTTTTGTTGGTGATTTTGCAGTTTAAAATGGCCCTCAAGTGTAGGGCTGAAGTGCTGTTTAGTCTTCCAGAGTGCAAGAAGGCTGAGACACGCGTTATGGAGAAAAATGTGTGTGTTAGATTAGCTTCCTCAGACATAGTTATAGTGCTGTTGGATGTGAGTTCAATGTTAATTAAACAACAATATATATTAAATAAGGCCTCTTTAGATACAAGTAAACAGGGTTTTGTATTGATCAGCCGATAAAAATGTTGTGACCAGAGGCTCTCTGGAATCTAACTTGGTTCACTATTTGCTAATTTTTTGTTGGCAACTTTATAGAACATAACTACCAAAATAATGAGACTCAGATATACTAAAAAATAACCAAAAACTATACTTAGCACAAAGAGCAGCCATAGGTGGTATATAAACTAATGAGTGTTCCGATAAAACTTTATTTACAAAAGCAAGTCATACACTCAATAAAACTTTGATTTACAGAAACAAGTCGTGGACCATATTTGACCCACAGGCTATTGTTTGCCAACTCCTAGCGTAAGGCGCCAGGGCAGTAGTGGTTCTACCATATTCCTTCGATCTTGTGGTTCTGCTGTCCCCCAGGGCCTTGTTTTCACCTCATGAATGAAGCTGGGTTGCACCACATTGAAGTGTTCACTGACAGGAAAGATAGAGTGGAGGAAGCACACTCAGTGTCTTAAGAATACTGGGCCCAAAGTGCCCTCTCCCCACTGGCAAAGATTGCAGCTAAGAGGCAAGGCCTGTAAGGGGTGGATCATAAATACATTCATCACCTAGGAGACCATGTGCCCAACTAGGGCTCCATTTCTGTGGAAGAAGATGTAAGTGTGTTTTACTGGACAGCCTGAGTCTCCTCAGCAGACTGCATCGTACCTCACAGGGTAGCTTCGAGGATTAAATGAGAGAGTGTTTATAAAGGAGCACATGTGACACACAATGGATAATCAATAAACAAGGCTTTCTTATTGGTAGCCATCCTTCCATTGTAACTAAGTTTGGACTTTATAGTTTCCTCATTGGTAACATGAAGGACTTGAACATCACCAGGGCTTGCAGACTCGGTGACTATGGTCCACATATATGTCTCTTGTTTGTCTGATATGGGTTTTATTTATTTATTATATACCTTTCCTTTTATCTGGAGAAGGAAATGGCAACCCACTCCAGTATTCTTGCCTGGAGAATCCCATGGACGGAGGAACCTGGTAGGCTACAGTTCACGGGGTCGCAAAGAGTCGGACACGACTGAGTGACTTAATTTTAATTTTTTTTAAATTTTTTCCTTTTATCATATTTATTTTTATTTACTTTGTTTTGGCNAAATGGCAACCCACTCCAGTATTCTTGCCTGGAGAATCCCATGGACGGAGGAACCTGGTAGGCTACAGTTCACGGGGTCGCAAAGAGTCGGACACGACTGAGTGACTTAATTTTAATTTTTTTTAAATTTTTTCCTTTTATCATATTTATTTTTATTTACTTTGTTTTGGCTGCTTACTTGTGACAGCTGGGATCTTACTTTGGGTCTTTCTTTCAACAAGTGGGTTTTTTTTTGTTGTTGTTGGAGCATGCAGACTCTTAGTTGCAGCATGTGAGATCTAGTTCCCTGACCAAGGATGGAACCTGGGCCCCCTGTATTGGGAGCAGGGATTCTTAGCCACTGGACCACCGGGGAAGTCCCTGATGTGAGTTTTAAAAGTGTTTTGAATATGGTGATGTGCCTGCTCTCCTAGTGCCTTATACCAATCAGTTTGCCCGTTTTTTTATTAACCTGTCAATGTCAATATAAGTATTTATGCTGGTCGTCTTGATGATTAGGTTACTTCTGTTTGGATATTCTAAGGTTTGAGCTCTGCAGCTGTGCGCGTGAGAAAAAAAACTTGGCTTCTGGCTGTCTCCTCACCTTGCTCCTCCTTTGCCCCCTGCAGATCTGAGTATTGAATGTGCACTGGTGTTCAGGAGCAGCAGATACTGTCCTGTTATTAAAAGGCATGTGCTCCGAGCCAATGAAGTGGTGATTTAATCAAAAATGTTTGTTAATCTGACGAGTGTAGTAAAACCCCCACAAGTGAGTGATTTCAGCACCTGCAAACAGTCTCCACTTGCTGTAATGAAGCAATTACTGAGCAGGCAGCACTCCCCCTGAGGGCTGGCTCGGGCCAGCTGGACTGGACAATCACCTCCCAGGGCACCAAGGCATCTCTCACCCTCCCCAACTTGTGGCTCCTTTCAAAGGCGTTTTTATCCAACTCATGTGCCACCTTGTGAGATCTCAGATTTGGGGGAAAACTGGCTACCAAGTTTTATTCTGAATAACAAGAGAGAATTATAATTCAGATGAGAAATTACCAGCTCTGGTACTGATTTTCAAACTGTGTGGGAGGAGGGAAAGATTGTATTTCCATCTAAACTGATAGAGGGATTCTGCCCAGGGATAGGATTTTGGCTCATGTAAAACCTGTTTGTTTTTTAATTTCTGATAGTAATGACGTGCTATTTGGACATTGTACTTTCCCGCCACAGCTGAACCATTCACCTTAGTGTCTTTAAAATGTTTCAACAGTCTTAAGTTAACAGATGTGCAGTGTCTTGGCTGACATTTAAAGAGTTGGATCTGGTGCCCAGTACAAAAATCTATCAGTTTGGAAAACTTTTAAGCTACAAGTTACAGAAAACTGACCTCAGTGACCTAAAAAAACAAGAATACACTTTTTTCCCCCCCCATCACAAGAAATTTGGAGGGAGGTAGCTACTAACTTTAGTTTAAAAGGTCAGCTGTGTCAGGGCTGGTGTTTCTGCATTTTCTTAGCTGTTTCCTCTATTCACAAGAGAGCTGCCACAGCCCCAGTCATCATATTCAACTTTAAGTCAGGGAGAAAAAGAAAAAGGAACTATAACACTCTTTGTCCTTTTTATCAGTGAAGCATAAGCTCTCTTGGGAGTCTCCCAGCTGACTTCTGGATCTTCTCGTTGCCTAGATCTGGAACATGACCACTTTTGGCTGCATTGAGGCTGGAAAAGTATCTTTGAGCTTTTCTAACTTCTATGGTGGCATGCCGAGGAGGGGTTGGGAATCAAGGTGTTAACCAACTTACAGTATCTACTAGAGGAAATAAAAGTGAGTGGTAGTCATTTAAAATTCACTGGAATTCTTAGAGAAGCCAGGATCAGTGATGGTGAAAGACAGGTGGTAGGATGAGAGGAAATATTGACCAAGGCAGGAGGAGCACCAGGAGGAGGGGAGCCTGGACACTTGTGTTTGTGTAATGTCAGCCCCCGCTGTGAACTCCCTGCGGGCAGTGAGAGGCAGCAGCACTGCGTGTGGATGAAGACTGTCTCGGTTCTGGAACAGGCTGTGTACAAGGCTGGTGGGAGCCTACCAACTTGCTGAGACAAAGGTTAGAAGCAGCCGGGCGGGCCATCAATAAATATTTACTGAATCAGCCTTGAGAGGCTAGAGGAGGCATTGAACCCTCACCTCTTGACTTCTGGGCCCAGTTGACTGGTTCATCGGTCAGAGGTCAGGAGGCCACAGTGGAGCAGGCATCTGGACACCACCTTGCTGGCTGCTGCCCAGCCAGGGGCTGGGAGAAAGGCTTGAGGCCTGTGGACACAGTTCAAGGGCGACTGACCATTAAATAAGCCTCACCTGCTGCCAGGCACAAGCGACAGGTTGCCATAGGGCAGATGATTTCTCTTGGGCAGCCTGTGTCTGGCTCCACTCCACTTGACGGGGGTCAGGAGACTAAAACCTCATTACCTAACGCGGCTGGATGTCAGCGTGTGTGGAGTGGCTGTTTGCCAGCATCTTAATTAATGAATTCATAAGGTGCAGGGTAGATGCCAATTCTTAAAAAGGGCTCTGAGCCTTTCAGCGATGAAGAGGCTTTTGCTAATTTATCAAAAACTATATATTGGGGGAAAGAAGAGAAAACAAAACTCAGGTGTTCTGGTCCAGGGACGACTGAAGGCTCCAGGCACAGACTGACATGGCTCTGCTTGTGAGCTGCTCAAAGGCCAGAGGGGGTCTCAGAAGGCTTCAGAGCTCGTGAGGGCTTCAGCCCAGCCCCCAAGTTCCTGACCTGGGGCAGGGAGTGACTCTCCAGAGAAATGACAAGCCCCTTAGCTCTCTGCTTTTCCTGAAACTGTTCATTGATTTAAAACTGGGTGGGTTTGCTGTCTGCCCAGCCTAGCAGAGAAACTTCTGATGATTTGGGAGCCGTGGTGGAGGTTTTTGTTTTCTACCTCCACAGAAAAACATCCCTTAGGGGCTATCAGGGTAATCCGTCCTCTGGGGTTTGAGGCTGGTCCCCTGGAAAATCAGGGCCCGTGACCCACATGTGAGTTGGCTGTGTGGCTTCAAGGCCCCAGATGGGAAGCCGGAGACCATCTGGGCTGGCGGGCTGGCTTCTCTCCCCATCGTAATAAATGTCCTGGGGCTTCCCTGACATGTGAGAATGAGTGGGTTTCCAAAAATCCAGTTCCCGGACTGCTGGGGCTGGAGATGAAACAGTTGACCCCACTCTTCGGGCTGTGGATTGTTAGCAAGTAAGAAGAAAGGCTATGGGGAAAGAAGAGGTTTTCAGGCCCAACTAGCCCACCTTTTTCCTTCTCAGACACATGTTTGTTCTGTGCGCTTTGTCAGGGTGCTTTGGCAGCATAGGTCGTTTGGGGGAGGGTGCCTCGGATGTCTGAAGCTCAGAGTTGGAAGGTAATAATTGCCTTCAGTGTGAGGACACGCTGGGCTCCCATCTCACTGTCTCCAGGCAAACAGATTTCAGTCAGATTCTTCCCTCACAGCGAGTATCTGTTATGTGGACAGAAACCAAGCAAAGCCCTTGTACGAGATTATTCAGAGCAGAGAATCTGTTAAAGCCAGATCAACAAGCTTAGATGGGCTTCAACTGGGATGTGTAATGATTTTGTTCCACAGAACCTTTCTTTGTCATGAATGTTTTCATGAGGGATTTTGGTGAAAGAGCTTGAAGTGGTGGAAAGAGCATGAGCTCTGAAGCAGAAAAACACCGATTCAGACCCCAATTCTGCCACTTCCCAGTGCTGTGACCTAGATCTGTTTGCATAAACATGCAGGAGTTTTCTCCTCTGTAAAAAGGGGAAGGTCCCTTTCTTGCAGAGGTGATGCAGACAGTGGGGAGCATGCGGGAAGCTACCCACAGACTGGTCCAGGGTGTAAGTGGAGGTTTTGCCTAAGAGCTGAAAGTGGCTACAGGCTGGTGGCTCTGAGTGTCCCCCTGCGCTGGTGGCTCACAGCGCTGACTCCCACCACTACCCTCTTGGGTACCAGCTGTGGGACCCTGGACAGGTTGCTTCATCCCCGTGGCCCAGGTTTCCTCATCCACAGGATGTGGAAACTGACACTTCTCCTCGCTGCCCAGGGTTATTGTGAGCGTCCTGTGAGGGAGCCGTGTGAGGCATTTAGAGCAGTGCCTGCTCCCAAAGTGCTGGCTGCTGCTGGTATTACTGTGGACCCTGGGCTTCCAGAGGCTGCTCTGGCTGGCATGCTGCCATCCAGACACGTGTAAGTCCATGATTTGACTTGGGCTCAGGTCCCTCGACAGCACGCTCATTATTAGGTCTTGGTGCAGGAAGGATCTGGCCAGGCCTGTGCAGGATATGCCCCGTGACCACTGCTTGACTCCTTAACTCATTCTCAGCCCCTTGTCACTCATAGCCCAGAAGCTCCCAAGAGCAAGGCCAGCAAGACTGGAAACGACTTCCTAAACCGGAAAGCACAGTGACTTGCCTGGCAGTGCCAAGCCCCAAGTGTGCCTCTGCCCTTTTCCAGAAGAAAGTCTGGCCCTAGACAGTGGCTCCTTAGGAAGTGGGCGGGGGCCACCTCCTGGGCTGTCAGGATGCTTCTGGGAGCACCATTCAGCACCTTCAATAGGAGAATCTTCAGTGGGAGAGCCGCAGCCTACAGCTCATGCTTGTTGGCAGACCTGGAAATGGCTGCCCGCGGGCTTGGCCTGACCAGGATGCTGAGTGCTTATCCTTCCCTGCTCTGAAAGGGGCCACTTCAGTACCAGGAGGCTCCACGCTCCTGAAAAGATGCCCCCTGGGGATTCTGGGAGAATATTACAGTTTCTCTTAACACTCAGTGGTTTTATGGCATATAGGACCCCAGGGAGACTTCCCTAAAGCTGTGAGGATAGGGTGTTATTCCCCAAGTCAGGCGGCAGAGGTGGTTTTGCTTAATACTGAATTGCTTGCAGGGAGCCCAGAGCTGCTTCTGATGGAGGGGGCCCTGGCCCCGATGCCGGCCAGCAGGAGCAGTGGCCTCACTTGGCTGGGGCCGGGGCCTCTTCTGACCTTAGTGTCAGTCTGCCTTCATAACTCCGAGATCTGCTGCAGGAAACACCCCCACCTCTGGGGAGAATCCTTGGTCTTACAGTTCTCATTGAGCCTGCTCCTCTGCCCAGCCTCCAATCCCCCAGCCCTAGCTTGGGTAAGAAGGGCAGCAGTTCCCATTCTGACTGTGGAGGAATCCCTCGTGGGCCTTTCTGGTTAAAGTATTGAGTTGGCCAGAAAATTCGTTCAGATCTTTTCATAAGATGGTACAGAAAAACCTGAGCAAACTTTTTGGCCAACACAATATAGACCTTCTGGCTCCTGTCTCCAGGACCTCCCCTGGGGCCCTCAGCTCCCCGCTCCTTGAGAGATGCTCCCTGCCTTTCTCCTCCTCCCTTCTTTCCCACCACGGCTCAGACCGGCGGTCTCCACGGGCAGGTTTTAGCCACTGCTGGTCTTGGGGTTGAGAGCAGACTTTACTGTCAGGACAGGCTGCCTGTTCACCACCTGTTTCCTGGCCCCCACACAAGTTTACACAACACCCAGCGGGTGCTTGGCTCTGTGTGGCGTGCCAGAAGGCAAACTGGTGTGGAGCTCACACCAAGGCCTTACTGATCCCTCAGGCCCCTGTGCAGCCATGCTTCGTCTACTGACTGAGACACACTCTTCTATTCCTCTGTATTAAAACAGACACTTGGTCTTCTGAGTATAAACATAATGTGTGGATACTTCTCTCGTCCATGTTACTGTCCGGCAGGGGCATCCACTCTCTGCTCCCACACAGCCTGAATGAGGGCCTGCCTCAGTGCCCACCCTAGCTGTTACTGTACCTGTGAGAGTCACAGCCAGCAGACCACTCCAGGGAAGTCCCAGAACTGAACCAGTGGGGCAGCCATGCTCCTCCTGCTGAATGCCTATTCTCTAGCCTGTTGGGCAGGAGTCCCGGGAGCCTCCCTGGCCTCCAGAGTGTTATCTTCCTTTCCCACCGGAGTTGGTCAGATCTCTGATGAAGCCTCTTTCTACCTGAAGTCCTGGGCTTTGCATTCCTGTTCCCAGTTTAGCTGAGTACCCGGCCCCAGAGAGCCGTGGCTTCAGGGAACCTGGGCGCCAGCTGCCAGCACCCACCTGCTGTTCCACATCTTCTCAGATGCCCGCTGGGGCTGTTCTGACTCTAGCTGCTGCTCTTGGCCTCTTGACCTCTGCTTCCACCAGGCCCAACCTTTACAGCATGACACTGGCTCCAGACCACCCTAGGTTCATCCCAGGGCAGGGTCATAAAGTCCCCAGTGTGTCGTTAATACCGTACATGTATTGCTTTGTATCATCTTCACAACTCTTGGAAATAGGAAACATTATTACCTTTGTTTTACATTCGAGTAAACTGAGGCACAGAATTAAGGAAGACACCTAGACACACAGCAAGTGACTGGCGAGCTAAGTCACCAGATTACAGCCCATATTCCCTGTTACCACACTTCTCAGGAACTACAGCTTCAGGCCTCTGGGCACTTGGTCTTCCAACTGCTTGCCCAGCTCTGACCCTTATGCTTCCAGAGTCTTCTTGACATCTGTCTCCTTATTCTTGTCCTAACCTGTGTTTTCTCTCCTGGTGCTGGCTGTCCTGTCCTCTGTTGCCTTCAGCCTCCTGGTGGAGAGGAGGCTGATCAAAGACTGTAGATTTGTTTGGGGGAATCTGCAAAGTGTGTTACCTATGTGCTTGTCATTGTTGACTGAAAAGCCAGCTAGAGGCTTAGTTTAGGTCTGCTTCCTGGGTGCTCGCCCGTATTTCAGGTTCCATCTTGCTGGGCTAGCTCTGCTCTGTGGCCATCCCTCCCTGACCCCAGTCACAACTTAGAAGATGCATCTTGACCTTTCCTCCCTGCCTGATCGGCAGCCAGGAGGTCACTAGAAAATTTATTTATTTTTGCCTCTACCTACTGGGTCTTCATTGCAGTGAGCAAGGGCTGCTCTTTATTTTGATGTGCCGGCTTCTTACTGCAGTGGCTTAGTTGCCCCACGTCACGTGGAATCTTCCCAGACCAGGGATCGAACACATGTCCCGGCATTGGCAGGCAGATTCTTAATCACTGGACCACTAGGGAAGTCCCTAGGTCACTAGAACTTTTGCACCCATTATTATGGCTGTTTGAGAACTGGCTTCTGCTTCAGCAAGTGCTGCAGGGTGTTGGACTGCGGGGGGCGCCTTCTGAGGATGGGTTTGTGGCCTCTGAAGAGCCTCCCGACAGTCCAGACTGCCCTCACTCTGCCCACAGCAGACAGCTGGGTTTAAAGAATTTGATGTTTAGAAGGGAATCAGAGAGAGCTGCAGCAGGCCATAAATATTCATGGAGGGAGGTTAGAACTTGAGTCCCTAAAACCTTGATTTGTGTTAGTCTGTTTATGTTCATTAAAAAGTGGTAAATGAAAGTGGGGTATTCATGGAACTGAGATAAATTGGGCTCGTTCAGATAAAGGCCTCCAGCCGCCAGCTCCATGGGCCCTGCCTGGAGCGTGACAGCAGACTGGCGTGCCCACTTGCAATTTGCCAACCTCAGTTTAAAGATTTTGCTTAGCATGATGAGTTCCTGGCCCCCGGTAGCCTTGTAGAGGTGTTTAGAGATGGAAAGCCCCAAAATTCCTCCACAGAATGACATGCAAACCAGGGCCTGGCCAAAGGGTGGCAGGGAGAAATCTAACCTAGCACTAATACTTGCATGGGGTGGTCCACAAAGTATATAATCTGCGTGCGTGTACCACTGCTTCTCCTAGCTTCTTTCCGCTTCTGTGGGCATGAGGGGAGAGTTTCAGACTCCATGTGCTAAATGAGGCCTAGCCCCACTCATTCCTCCATGGCTACAAACACAGACTGCAGTAGGCCAGGCCTTGTAGTGGCCACAGAGAGGAGACAGCCACCACGCCTTCTAGGGCAGGCGCTATAGTCAGCCTTCCTTAGAGGCCAGGCATCACACACGTAAGTGGAGTGGGTTGATCTAGGCTAGACGTGACCCTGGGTTGCAGATTTGTATCATCTACCCAAGGGGCTCCCAGAGTTTGGCAAGATGAGGTTTGGACGCCCACAGCTGGATGACATAATATGCGCTTGGCTTCATGAGAGGATTGGCTAATCTGCCCAGGGAAGGAGGCAGCACCTCTCTAGCCAAGGGCTGCAGAAAAGGCCTCATGGAGGAGAGGGTGCAGCAAGAATTAAGCTTTGTGTGGGACCCAGCATAGAATTTGGTGCCTTGATTTTGGTTTCTGCACCAGGAAATGGAAACCACAAGTCTTAGGACCTGAGAGGCAGCTGTGTGTGTTGGAGGCGCTGCTGTGAAGGGCGGGCCTTGCGGTGGCCTGTCACCTGTTCCTCTTGGCTCTGTCTCCACTAACCTTCACATCAGGCTGTTTCCGTTCCCTGAGCCTGGCTCCCTAGTGCTGGTTTCCCTACAGCACAGATTCAGGACGGCCTTTGGCCTCCCCAGGCACAGGCCACGTCTCCTGGCTAGGGCTGTTCCAGGACAGCCCTCCCTTTGGAACCCACTAGCAGGAAATGGAGAAGGCAATGGCACTCCACTCCAATACTCTTGCCTGGAAAAATCCCATGGACAGAGGAGCCTGGTAGGCTACAGTCCATGGGGTCGCTAAGAGTCGGACATGACTGAGCGACTTCACTTTCACTTCTCACTTTCATGCATTGGAGAAGGAAATGGCAACCCACTCCAGTGTTCTTGCTTGGAGAATCCCAGGGACGGGGGAGCCTGGTGGGCTGCCGTCTATGGGGTCGCACGGAGTCAGACACGACTGATGCTACTTAGCAGCATCAGGAAATGATGCAATTAACCAAGCAGTTAACTCAAGGCTCTGCAGTGGCTCCCTCCCACAAAGCCCTGCTTCCAGAGCTGGAGTTGGCGGCAGCGGGGGCTGCAGGGAAGGGGGTAGGTGCTGTGTGATTTGGGCTGAGCGTTGGGACAAGGGAAAGAGGCTGACCCAGAAGGACTGGGGTGGGTGCAGGCCAGGAGAAGGAGCTGAAAGCCCAGAGTCTTCAAGGGCAACTCTGACACTGTCCCCAGAACACCAGGGATGCTGGGATTGGTCTGCGCAGTCATTGACTTCCATCTGTACGGGGCCACTCCAGAAAGGACTGGAGCAGAGCTGGCTGAGACCTTTAAGGAGAGGGGCATTCTACCCTGATTTCTCAGTAAAGTCCTCCCATCTGGGGGACCCATTCTCCCATTTGTGAAATCGAAGTGGTATTTGCTATCCCTCCCAGGGTTGTGCTAACAGTGAGTGAGGTCATACGGAAGATTGAGCATGAGCTGGACCCAGGGCACTGTTCAGTCAGCTGCTGTGAGGGACACAGGGACCCCGAACTCCCACCCACTGCAGTCTAGGCTCCACCAACAGGGCAGAGGCACAAGCAGCAGCAGGCCCAGACCCAAAGATGTGGCCGACAGGACACCTGGAGACAGATGGACACAGGTGAACTCTGAAAGCCAAACGCATGACACCAGGACCATGGACGACCCAGTCTAGTATTTCATAAAGGATCTCCCTGTAATTCAGATGATTTCCCCAAGAACACATCTCTGAAACTAGAATCAAATGGGAGAACTGGCACCTTTGACATGTAGCCTTTCAGGAGCTTAGCTATTATACCACACGTTACAGCTACCTTGATGCTGGTCATTGCTTTTGCACAAAAGCCAAGTCAGAAACTTTTGATCTGTACTTTCAATTTTTATTGAATCTCATGGGAAAATGTGTATTATTAAAACTTAGGTTACTTTAAAATGAAGTGTACCAATGTGAAGAAATGCCTCTGCTTTTTGGTCCCTAGATGTCTAACCACGCATGGAGTGCTTTGGAAAGGCAGAGGCTGCCCGTATCACCTCATTCATTCTAGGATCCGCCTGTGTAGCAGACCTGCCACACTCAGGGCTCTGGTTGTTCCTGCTGTGGGGCCCAACTGGGGACACAGCTGACTGAGGGGCTGCTGCTGTCTGCCCCATCCCGTTTGGCCCGGTGGGTCAGGGCAGCTCGGAGACCCTGAGCAACACTCACAGGTGTCTCCAGCTGGGCTCAGGCTGCACTGCGTGGACGCAGAGGACAGCAGAGCGTGGATTCGGGGTATGGATACTGTCCTAAGACTCCGAGAGACTCCTTCCTCCTCATCCCAGGATCCTAGCTGTCCTGAAAACTGGAAGACTCTGCCACCCATCTCTATCTGCTGGGTGTGCTGTTTTGTTTTTTTTTTTTTTTTTCAGATCGATGGGCTGGAGAAGAAGCTGTCACAATGTCGGAGAGATCTGGAGGTAGTGAACTCCAGGCTCTGTGGGGCAGAGCTGAGCTCAGAGGCCAGGTGATGCCCCTCCCCACGGCCCCCACTCCTTTGTATCTGTCCCTGGGTCCTGACCTTCAAATTCCACCCTTCCCCTCCCCCTGCCTCCAGAGACCTGGGCCCTTGTTCCTCTTGTCCATCCTGCCCTGGTGCGCCTGCTGCCCCTTACGTGGGAAAAAAGCTCGAGCTATTTTGACTCCCCTCCTCCCCACAGGAGGTCTCTGGAAAAGGAGAAAAGCAGCCTGATGAACAAAGCCTCCAACTATGGTAAGAAAGCTCCTTCCCATTGCCAGCCCCACCCCCCCAGGCCCAGGATCAGGAACAGGCAAGACAGCCTGGGGAGCCCACAAAGTGACGGGGGTCAAGGGTGCACTTCAGGAGGGGGCCAGCCCTCAGGACCCCACTGAAGGCCCAGCAGCCTAGGAGAGGAGCGGGGTTGCTCTTCTGTTCCAAGGGAGATGGAGAGGCCAGAGGGTCTGTTCTCCCCCTGGGATGGAGGGGGTGGCTATAGCCAGATTGAGATCCCTCCCACTCCCCTGACTTGGGAAGCCTGTTCTGGCCTTCTCCTCGCAGACCTCCATTCCTTCCTGGGAAAACCTTGAGATGGGAACGATGGTAGTGGGGTCTCTGGGGTCCAAGATGGACAGTGAACCTCCCACGTGGGTGCCATGAAGGGCTGCTGTGGGTGGAGCAATGCTGCCACCTTCTGGGTGCTGGGTGCCGAGCCAGGGGGAGCCCACACCTGGCTCAGAGCTGGAGGGTGGCCGCTGCCCCCCCCAACCCCGCTGCCGCCCTGCCCAGTGGCCTGGGAGGTAAAGCGTCTGCAGAGGCTCCTCGGGCTCTATTCTAGTCACCCTGGGGGGCCAGACCTGGCCCAGAATCAGCCCTAGAATAGTTTATACAGCAGGGAACCTCCCTGAGGAATTTGAATCAACACTATAAGCACAGTGTGTGTCACATACCCTTGCCTGGGTCCTGTCTGGCCTGCCCAAGGCTGGTTTGCACATATCCCCCCTCCCTCACACAGGGAGAAATGAGACCTCAGTTTACCCCTCAAAGCTGGCGGTCTTCACACAAAATTGTAGCATTTATCACTCAGTTTAGCCCTCAGAGTACCAACCACCTCTGTGTCATGAATGGACACAGCATGGCTCTGGAACAGCTGGGCTGGCGTCCAGAGGCAGCCTGACCACCCCGTGAGCACAGATGGCCTCCTCTCACCATCACTAGTTCCTGCTTAGCTGGGCATCCAGCAGAGGGCAGACTGAAGCACTGCTTGTGTGGCCCTACCTTGTGCCTGCTCCCCAAGGAGGGCCCAGCTGCCCTCAGTCTCTGCTTGACCGGATGAGATGCCCTGGAGGGAGGGGCGCCACAGGGCCACCCAGGGACAAGCTGGAGGACCCTTCTGGGGTGGCCACGCCACCACTTCGCTGGGCTTTCAGGTGTAGCCCTTTTGGTGACTCTCCCACACCTGGTGTCTTCAGCTGCATTTGGAGAGAAATGGTTGAGCCACATTGGGGGTTGGGGCTTTTTTGGGCCTAGCACCTATAGCCAGAAGTTGTGAGGATCTGTGCAGATCGAGGACACCTGTCCACCACCCGTTTCCTCCCAGAGAAGGAGCTGAAGTTGCTTCGGCAGGAGAACCGCAAGAACATGCTGCTGTCTGTGGCCATCTTCCTCCTGCTGACTGTCATCTACGCCTACTGGGCCTTGTGAGGCTGTGATTTCTCCAGTCAGCCCTGGCTTCCCCTCAGCTCCATGATCATAGCCAAGCAGGCCCTTCGAGCCTCGAGAGGACCAAGGTACAAGGGCTGTTTCTCCCTGACCCATACATTGGAGCAGGGCTTCCTGCTGGCCTGGCCCCTCTCGCCTCCCATTCCCGCTGTGGGGCCTGGGGCTCCAGAAGGACTTTGTGCTGGCTTGGCCCAGGGGAAAGACAATAAAGAACCTGTGTGCCGAGAAAATGTCATGACCCGATGGCAGTAGGGTAGCATTCAGGAATTCAAGGGAGGAGGGGCTGTGAAGGTAAGCCCCCACCCCAGGTGGGGAATAAGGCAGTGACAAAGCACCTGCTCAGGCAGAGCCACAGTGGGAGCCACATCGAGAGCTCAGGCTGCTGGGCGGAGGCTGACCTGGCACTACTTGGCCCTGTGCCCCCCAGATGCGGGCTGGCACCCCAGTTGGTGCCTGCCTGTGATCACAGCAGAAGTACAGCCTGTGCACTCGTGCTTGTGTGGTGGTCCCACTGGAGGGCAGAGTTAATCCATTATCTTCAAGAGGCAGCAGGCCTGGTGAGGCATCACAGAGCCAGTGGGCAGCTGGGGCCACAGTCACGACCAGACAGGCTCACAGTGAATGGCCAGGAAACCTGGCGGAGTTTGCGGGGGGGGCAAATGCAGACCACCTGGTCCCTGCTCACAGCCTCTCCTCCAGCATAGGTGCGGGAGGCTGGGGCAAGGCCAAATAGGGCAAGCAGAAGGATGCAGGGGCTTGGGAGCTGAGATCACACCAATTAAATCAGAAAAGCTGGGAAAGGCATTGCCTGGCTGCTCAGGCTGTGGAACGTGAAGGAAGGACCCAAGCAGTGTGTAGGCAGAAGGCTCTACTGGTGGAGAAACGCGCCTAGAGCGCAGAGGGAGAGGCACCCGCAGCTTCCAGTGCAGACGTGGAACTCCCTCCCCATCTAGTGGCACTAATTGGTCTGACGTCTGTTATTTTAGTCACACAGACTGATCCTGGGTTGTCATGGTGCCACTGGGAGTAGCTGAGTGATTCACGTGAGGGAGAGGGGCCTCCTGGGCTGTGGGGTCTCTCATTCTCCAACCCCTGCTTCTCACAGGAGCCACAGCATTTTCTGACTCTTCCTGGGGCCCCTCTTTGGCAGCAAGCAGCAGCCCTGGGAGCCCTGAGCTCGGACACAGTGCTGATTAAACCAGCCCTCTCTCCTCCACTTCACCTCCCAGCCCCAGACCACAAAGCAGAGGACACACAGCAGCAGCCCCAGCACAGAACCACACAGGCGTTAAAAATATGTCTGTCTTTAATGATCCAAGGTTCTGCAAGACACACTGATACCCAGAATTGGGTGGAAATACAGCATCTCAGCGGTGCTGCTGACAACCAGGGGGGAGGGGCTGAATGCAGGCTGGAGACCCCTGAAGTGGAGTCAATTCCAACCTCATGGGATGCCTCTGTGCCCTCTATCTCCATGGAAACCAGTCTAGTACTGGGATGGGGCCCTAGGGAGCCCCTGTGAGCATCTCCAAGAGATATTTCCCATTAAAAACCACAGGTTCCCTCCCCCACCCAAAGCTACTGCCCAGCTTCCCCCTCCACCCGCCAAGATAGAGGACGTGGAGTGACCACATAAGGACAAACAAAAGCAACTGTGCCTCCTGTTGGGGAAGAAAACAGAGGAGGGGGCAGGGTGGCAAGGTGTCTGGGGCAACCAGGAGTGCCATGATCGCCAGAGGACTGGGTGCCACCCAACCCTGGAGGACCCTGTTACAGGGGGCCACCATTGATGGCCACAGAAATGCATCTCTTCAAGCCTGCTTCCTCCCCTTCTAGAGCTGCCCAAGGTTTACACTGAGACGGCTGGGGTACAGAAAGGCTCTGCAACCCCAGAAAGCAGTCACACCCACTCCCAGACATGCCACCTGTACCCTATGTAGTATCAGACGGGGTCCACGTGCTTCCCTTTCCGGCCTGCAGGATGGTCAGAGATGTGGGTTGGGAAGAGCTCCAGGGAAGACCAGAGCAGGAAAGGGGGAGGAGGCAGTCTTCTCCAACTTGGCATCAAAACAGAACAAGTTCAAGGAAACAAAACTTTGATTTATATAGCAGCTGCTCCGGCCAGCTCACAGCAGTGGGCCTCCTCCCTCTCGGAGTTTGCCCAGTAAAAAGTTGGGCAAGGCAGGGGCACAGGCACCCTCGGGCAATGCACAGAACTCAGAAAAGTGAGTGCGTTACAAGCAAGAACGGCAGAGCCCTGCTGCCCCTGACACGTCCCCCACTGGCCCCAGGTGCCCTGGGCCCTGACCTCGACCTGCTGCAGGAGCTGATGGAGCCCTGTCCTGGCAGGGGAGACAGTTCCCAGGCAGCGCTCCAGGGAGGAAAGTTCAGAGTGTCCCACAGAAGGAACATGTGTCCTCTAAAGGCTCCAACTGAGCTCTTCAGAGGAGCTGGAGGGGCCACTGCCCTCAAGGCCGGGCTCTGGACGACAGGGCGCTGGGCAGGGTGGGCGTGCCCCAGGCCCTCAGGCGCTGTGCGTCTGGATGAAGGAGAGGACATCCTCCTTGGACAGCTTGTCTGGGTCCTGGGGCTTCTGGGATTCGTGCACACGGATGCCATCCCCCCACTCCCAGAAGAGCCGGCCATAGTAGCAGATGCTGGGGGGAGAGGGGACGTCAGAGGCCGCACCCAGGGGAACAGGACCAAGAGATCCCCGCCTACCTGGCACCTGTGACAGGAACGATTCCCTCTGGCAGCCAAAACACACTCAGTAACCCCGCTCTTCCCGCCTTCCGGAATCCGCTTTTCCAACAACGCATAGCTTCTGCTGCTGTTGCATCCTACTGGATCCTCTCATTACTGATATTCCTGGCTTATCTGTCTCTGCTGCTCTAACTGAACAGTATTAGTGTGGTGACACTAATTACAGGCCCATTAGGGCTACTGCTGCTGTTGAAACCTATGACCAAGGGTCTGGCAGACAGACACTGGGTCTGAGAACAAGGCTGTGGGACTCGCCACGTTCCCAAGCCCGGGCCAGGGTCGGCCCTTCACACCCAGGACACCTACCCAACCTTCACAGCCAGTCCTGACATCACTCGCCTCTCCCTGAGCTCACCACTCGGTCCCAGACACACTCTACAGAAACCACCATCCCGCCCACGGGGGAGGCCCCTGCCTGGGCAGCAGTAGGTCTCAGGGCACAGGTGTGCCCCAAGAGCTGGCATCCTGGTAGGAGTTCCCGGGGCTGCTGAGGGGGGAGGCCTGGAGGAGGCCTACTTACTGAAATGGAGCAATGGCATCTGCAGGGAGGTCAAAGGTAGAGTTCTTAGTTTTCTTGTTGTAGAAGAACTTCCTCTTGAAGCTTTTGCTGAATCCCATCGTCCATGGCTCTGATGGGAGGAAGGGGACAAAGGTTCAGAAAGGACACACAAGACCCTTGAGGGATGGGTCAGGCCTTCCTCCCAGGTTCCTCCATGCCCTCTCCCCTAGACAGCAGAGAACAGTCTGGGAGGACACAGCCCTCATCATCAGCCCAGAGGGGCTCCTGGAGGACGCCCTAAGATGACCACTACTCAGCAGCCCCACCTCCCACCAGGGCTAACAGAGGGAACAGGATTCTATTAGCCAGAGGGAAGAAGATTCAATAGGAGATACAAATGGCCAGGTCTATCTTTCTGGATCTGCCACTGCCCATGAAGAAGGCCCTTCTCCTGCCATAACGACACCATATGTACAAGTTGGGCCCCACTCCAGCCCCAGCCCAGCCCCCAGGACCACCAAAGACACAAGAGCTCAGGGAAGACAGTCCCCCTCGACATAAGCCTGGCTCTGCCCACCTCAGTAGGAAGCCCTACGCTCCGGCCCAGGTGGGGTGTGGGCCAGTTGCCCTGGCTGAGGGAGGGGCTCATCACCCACCGTTCACCGTCCTGACGATGTAGAGGCCAGTGGGCACGAAGTGCCGGTCGTCCCGCCCGGTGTAGCTGAGCTTGGGTGTGCCACTGGAGCCCTTAATGATCTTCATTTCTAACCTTGATTTTCCCAAGCAGGTGTGCAAACAGGAAGTGTGTGTGAGAGAGAGTCAGTCCTGATGTTAATCTCTGAATAATGTCAAAACCAGCCAACCACTTGAATCTTGGCTCAACGTAAGACAGACTGAGGAAGAGACTTGAGTTGCTCCAGGTCACACAGTGGGGTGCTGGGTTTAGAACTCAGCCTCTGAACTCCCAACTGAGCAGTGGAGGCAGGGGAATGGCACACGCCTCTGCTATGTTGCTGCTGTTTGTGAGGCGTCAGGGTGACACCAGCTGGGGTGAGATCTGAAACCCCAAGTGCCACGTGGCCTTCAGCTCACCAGCCGTGGTCTCAGCGTGGCTACTAAAGAGTTCATTGAGGAGCAGTGAGCCCAGGTCTGGCTCCAGTGGCTCCAGCGGGCACACCCAGGAAGAGCCCCCCAGATCCAAGCACCCTGCACAACGGCTGAGAACATGAGGAAGCACTGAGACCCTCCAACCCCCAGGCTCAACCCCTCTCAGCACCAGGGGCTTGGATTTACAGTGCTTC
This sequence comes from Neotragus moschatus, assembly GCA_006410615.1. Classification (NCBI taxonomy): domain Eukaryota; kingdom Metazoa; phylum Chordata; class Mammalia; order Artiodactyla; family Bovidae; genus Neotragus; species Neotragus moschatus. The sequence goes on from SJYA01002871.1 coordinate 2,099,102, forward strand.
AAGCAGCTTGTGCTCTGCCTCCCCTGGGGACACTCGTAACTGTTACAGCATCAATGAGCCCGTATTTCTGCCTGACTCACACCCACCCTGCTCCCCTCTGGCTGCCAGGCAGCCATGCTGACAAAGGAGTGGGGGTTAGAGGAGCCATAGGGCGGCTCAGTGCTGCGCCCCCAACCCATCTCTACAGAAAAGTAGAGGAGGAGTCCTGGACGCTGCCACATGCCCCACCCCAACTCCTCAAATCCTGAGCTCCCTGGCTGAGCCACTCACCTAACAAAAATCTTCTCCATCTCCTCCAGCCGGTACACCTCCTTCACCCTGTGGAGAGAGGTGCAGAGATGATGAGGGCTTCCTGGGGCAGCTGTCTGGGCAGCAGGGGGAGGCAGGAGGCTGCGTCTGCAGGCCCGGCACCACCAAAGCCACCAAGAACAAGGACCCCAGCCTGGCACTGCCTCCACAGATAAGCTCTAGGGTTTCAGCTGCCAAGCACCCTGGAGCCTGGCCCAGGGCAACTGGGGAGCAGAGCCACAGCTGAGGAGGACAGGAGGGAGGGAGAGGAAGGTCTGGAGGCGATGTCCCTGTTAGTGTTCCAGCCCCACGTCCCTAGCACCAGAGGCCAGGACACTAAGGGCCAGGCTCTCGTCCAGGTCCGTCTGCATGGATTTTAGGCCTTCGGGTAGCAGACTTCCAAATCGTCCTAGCAGGCCTATTTCCATGATGGGTGAGGAGACCCCTTACCCAGCCCCCAGCCCTGGGGACCGCTGAGCACACCTTTAGAGCCACTACTGGGTAAGGTGCCCAGAGACTGAGCAACCAGACCCCACACAACAGAGGCAGGGTCCCTGAAGTAGCTTCTCAGGACCTGGCGGACAGGACCTTTTAAAGCATGGGAAGAAATCACTTTTTTAGACTTTCAGAAGACTTCTATAAAGTGCATTCTTACTACTGGATTTAATTCTAAGTAAATCTGTATTAAAAAGAATAATGAAAATTATTTTTTCAGTCTCCAGACACACGAAGCCCCAAAGATAATAACATCAGACCTCAGCCCAGACTGGAAAAGTCTGTTCTCTGTCTATCTGCTGACTGTTCTTACCCTCCTCACCTCCCACAGGGTCTGGACCTTTCATATCACCTCACATGGCAACAAACCATGGCCTTCTTTCCATGCACCAAGGATCCCATTACTTCAAACCACCCTTCTCTTTATCACGTTCAAAAACTCCCATTCCCTCAGCAGCTTTTTCTTACCTGAAACAAATGAAAAGGCCAGGATGGATATGCTAATGATACCCAATCACGGATGTGTGGCTCACAGGTGCGTTAGCACCCTCAGAAGCATGTGCATCTGAAATGAGGGCACCTGAACCCCAAGGATGAGTCTCCGCTGGAGGCTGGCCCACTGTGACAGGCGGGATGGGGAGATACTCCGGGGCAAGCAGGCACCTCTCCAAGACCCCCAAAGCACATCATTCATCAGGGTGGTCTGACCTCTGACGCTGGCCTGGCCTGGCCTCCACTGAGCCCTCTCTCACCTCACAGGACAGGAGCAGGCACTAAGCAGAAAGAAGCAATGGGGAAGGAGGATATGGGGGGAGAGGTGATACGCTCACCTGATGGGATTCATGTCAGGCCGACTGGGCTTAGAAACAGCTTTCACAAACTTCTCAGCAAGCTGAATCCTACAATCCAACGGAGTCTCTCAGAGGCGAGTAAGGGTACCTCTACCAGGACCCCCGCCCCCAGAGCATCTTCATGGCACCAGTGGGAGGACACTCCTGAATCTGCAGCAAAGCTGCTCTAAGAGGCGGCACTCGTGTCCCCCTGGAGGCCCCCTCCTGCCCTGTGGTCAGCCACCTCCAGCAGAACTTCAAGTATCATCTTTATTGTAAACATCTGTCCCTTCACCCCAAACTGATCCCACAATGCACCCACTCAGATGAGCCAGCTTAGGAGTGATGTCAGCGGCATGGCAGTGTAAGGGTGTTGTGTAACTCCTTTTAAACAACGGATTAGCATCCGTCCGTGAAGGAAAGTGGGAATTGTGGGACCCAGGTGAACTGACTTAGGTGAAGCCACCAAGCACAGAACACATTCTTCAGAGGAGAAGACCCTCCCTCTCCCCATAAGGTCACCCTCTTGCTCAGCCTTAAAGCAAACATCACTTCTGATCTAAACAGTGGCAAAGTGGAGCGTGCTGGTATCTATGAAATCAAGGGTTGTCCCTGGTGAATGAAAGTGCCAACACCAACTTCTCACCCTGCCCTTGGAACCAACTAGTGGATTGAAGAGGGAAACTAAGGGTGTTCTTAAGCAGAGAAGACCTGAGTGAGGAGCCAAGCCACAGAGGCCGCTGCCATAGCGCCGCCCTGGCCCACCTCCCCCTCTGTCCCCCAGGGCCCCGGTCAGACCGTTGGTTAAAGTGCTGCTCCCGCACGTCACTGCCGTTCAGCACGAGGACATCAAGGATGTGGATCGCACTTATCTTCCGCTGGGCCTTCCCCTAGAAGGACAAGGACATTGCCCACCCCGCCAGGCACTGGCCTGGGGCCCACTCCGCCCAAGGTGGCCTGCTGGCCTCCATTCTACCCAGAGCTGAGGAAGGGAGGTGCTCTAAACACAGTTCTCTCACTTCCTTCCCAGTAGATGCTCAGCCCCAGACTGGCCCAGGCCTCTGAGCAGACAAGAGATCTGAGTTGCTGGACCAGCCCCCTTAAATCTCAGACCCAGTGAGACTGCCACCATGGTGCTCTGGGAGGAGCTGGCTTCCCACTCTGGCCCTCTACTCCCACTGACTGTTCTGAAAGTTATGTGTGTGGTGGTAATACCCAAAGCTCAAGGGAAATAACAGGTTGCTTCTTTCCCAAGGGATCGTTGGTCAGTAACAATATCTAAAAACTACACAGCAGGTTGACTAGGGCTTTTGCTACCCAGAGATGATCAAGATTTCCTGCACAGAAGGAGACGGTGAGCCTTCCTACCTGAACACACTGTGGCTTAAAGCAACTACTGGAGGGGAAGGAATAACCACAAAGCCTTTGTTGGGCCCTGGGCCCTGTCAATAACCACATACAGTGTAAGCCAGTTAACTCAGGATGTGTGTGTGGTGGGAGGCAGTGAAGCGCCAAGCCCAGCTGTGCCTCAGGTCCCTAGATGGCAGAGCCGCAACACGCGAGCAGAACCACCTCTGACCTCCCCTTTCAGCTCATGGACAATCTCCACAGAGAGCAGAGTATCCCGGGGTAGCTCTGTCTTCAGGTCCAGCTTGACCCAGCGGTCTGACTGGCGGCCATCCCACGTGTAGATCTGAGACTTCTATGGGCAGAGAGAAAGGGTTAGGTCAGGCAGAATAGGGACTGAGCGGTGAGAGGCCAGTTCTCAAAAAGGCTTTCAGTTGGTGGCTCCACGCTGGTGGGGCTGGAAATGCCACAAGAGGAGGTCTGGAGGAAGGAGCTGGTGATACTTCATACGCGAGGAGGACAATGTTGTCCTCTGCCGCCTCGGCAGAAGAGGCGCGCTCTGACTGGGTCCTGCCACGGGGAACAGGCACCATTCAGGAGGCCTGAGTCCATGATCAGAGGCCCTCAGGAAAGATCCAGCTTGGTCTATGTGTGAAGAGGGTTTAGGGAAAGATCCAGAGAGCAGAGCGGAGAGAGACAGTGGAGAGAGAAAAAGAGAAAATGTAAGAGGACACAGAGAAGGGAAGTGAGGAAGAGGAGAGAAAACGATACAGGAAGACCAGTCAGAGGGGGGAGAGCGGTGAGGCAGATACAGAACTGCCGAGGCGTTCCCTCACCTCACGTTAGACTCCAAAGGCACCAGAGTAAGGATAGGCGGTGTCTGCGAGACAGGGGTGGCAGGGGTGGGGGCGGTGATGCAAAGAAACAGCTGCCAGGGCTCAAGCCGCTGAGCCTGCCGACCCTCCTGCTAGCCCGGGAGGCGCCACGTCACCAGGAGGAGGCAGTGCTCCCGTCAGCAATGCACCAAAGTGAACAAGCAAATACATGAGTAAGTGAAAGAACGAATGACACATGGGTAACAGGAGGAAAGGAAGGGAAGTTTCAAGAAATACGTTCCCTGGGGTCAAAGCGTCAGCTCCTCAGTGCCAAACAAACACGCGCCGAGTGTGGCAGGCGGCTGTCCAGATTCCCACAGAGAGACAACACGGTTCCACCACCCAAGCCGGGGAGGGAACCAGCTGAAGACTTACCCCTAGGCCAATGAGGAACTTCTGCTCGCTGCCAGACACCATGCAGCGGTAGTCGAGCACTGGGCGGATCTTCTCCAGGGTCTTGGCAGTAAGCAGCGTGGGCTTATAGCTGAAGATGTCAATCTCAGTGCCCTGCAGCCCCGGGTCAGAGAAAACACGGCTGGGTTGGGGGAAGGGACAGGTGCTCAGTACGGGTGCCTGGGGGTTGGGGGCAGAGGTTAGGGCAGGCTGTGGGGCGGGTGGGGACAGGAAGCACTTGCTTTCTGAAACATGCCCCCTGTTCTACCTAACCAGGAACAAACTGGGATCTAATTCCATCTGCTTGGAGTGTTCCTTTAGGACCTATTAGAAGAGGCTGGAAAAGCAAAGAACACCGAGTCCCTGAGTACAGATCGATTTACCAGAGCTGTAAGGAAATGTCACCAGAATATAAAAGCCTCCCCTTCAATAAAACTGAAAGCAAAGACTTGCAAGCAGTTGATCTGAAAGCAGTTAGGTGATCTCTCCACCTGGTTCAGAAAAGTTTACACATGCTGTTTTTTTGAGGCCATCTTGAACCTCATTCTCCAGTCCCTGACCTGCAAAACAGCTCAAAATTTGGGCCAGATTTAAATGAAGCCCAGGGAAAAGCTGGAATTCAGGTGGCAGGAAAACACAGGGTAGAATTCCAGAGACCACTCACCAGAAACAGAGCCTAGGTCTGGGACGCTCCACTGTGGAGCTCTCTGGCAGCCCCTCCTGCCCCTCTGACCAGCTCCCGGCCTAAGATCACCTCACACTTCACGCCTCCCCTGCAGGCACATGGCACCTTAAACTTGCCGAGGAGTAAGAGCCAGTACCACACTTGGGGCAGCGGGAATGCTGATCACAACACATCTCAGGCCAAGAATCTTCAGGCAGCCTGGTGGGCTCTGCAGGAACTCAACACTCATCAAAAGTCCCCGCCTGCAGGAGGTCTCAGCCCACCCCTGAAGCCCATGTGGCACCTGCACAAGCCCCCTTGGGTCTCAGTGATACCACCTCTTACCAGGCCTTTCTAACTCTATTTTCACCAGAGACCAAGCTTACCTGGATGAGCTCAAAGAACTTAGATTTTGGGTCTGTGGAAGAAGGAGCAACTCGAGCCTGGTCTGGGATCTGAAACAAGAAAGCAAAGAACTTCAGTTTTCAAGTGCACTTTTGATCAGGGTTGTGTGTGAGCCTACACAAAGGCTCAGACTGGGCAAAGAAATGGCCCCCAAGGAAGCTGGAAAGGGGGGCTGGGGTGGCCAATTCAGTCACTGTTCCCTTTCAGGCCTTGTGGTAACACTCCTTCAAAGCCATTTGCCTTTCTCTGGGGCTCTCTGTGGTCAATACGCTACCCAGGGCCACCAGCAGGAAACAGGCCTGTTCACCCACCACCCTTGTCCTTTGTGACCAGTCTGCGGGGCTAAACTAGGAGTCAAAGAGCCAAGGAAGTAACTCCCAACAGTGCTGAGACATCCAACTCTTGGGTGCTGTGGGGAACGGCCACGCTGGGAGTCGGTCCCAGTCTTCTCGAAAGCTGCCCTGCCCTGGAGCAAAACTGGGTGGGAGGACACTCACCCCCCAGAGCCGGAGGCACTCTTTCCGGATCTCTGCCTGCCGAGGCTCAATCAGGGTCCTGGGAAAATGAAGCCAGTAAATGACTGAAACCTCTGTACAAAGAGTGTGCCTCCTGCACGCCCATCAGAACCCCAGGGAGAGGAAGTCGTGTGAATGAACATGTGCATGCCCACAGGAGGCCAAGCCGCCCTTACCAAGGTGCTTGTAACACTCACACGGCTCTGGTCTGGGAGATGAGCGCACAGGGGCACGGGAAACGAGATGATCTCCTTGTTCAACCACAAAGGGAAGGGAGGAGCCACCCTCCTGACCACCCTGGATGGCAGGGTCCCCAAATACCCTTCTTCCAAGTACCCATCAGAACACACTGGTTCCTTCCCTGACACAGGCCACATTAAGTCCCTCCCGTGGACCGTCACCATGCCTGAGAAAGCTGGGCGAGCTTCTGCTCACCCCTTACCAGAGGTTTTCTTTGACCAGGCCTCCCTCTCCTTGCCCGATCATCACTCTTTATATCCCCTGAACAACAGGTCTTCTACACATGCCCCTCTACATTCTCTGATGCACTGGTAACAATTTTTCCTGTATCCTTTGCCTGGGTTACCCTTATCTGTCCAAAGACAACGTAAAGCCTTTGAGGCTGGGGTTCATGACATATGCTTCTTTGGCATCCTTCACAGAATACGGTGAAGTATGAGATTTAAAAAGTAGGTATTTTTAAATGTTCGTAGAAATGAAGTGAAGAGCTCGGGCTGGAGTTGGGGGGTGGGGAACAAAACATAAAGGTCTTCTCTTGAAATAGGTGGATTCTGGAAAGGGCAACACTCACGTGTCTTGCACAAAGGCACGGATTTTGGCCAGAGCTTTGATCTGCAGACTACAGTGGCTGGAATTAAAAAAAAAAAAGAATTTTATCTCAGAAGGATTACCAAAAAAAGACAGCCTAAAGTCATCAGGACAGAGAAGTTTAGCCAGAGCAGTGGCCATCTACGTTTGGGGAAGGGGTTAAAGTCAAAAAGAACCCCTTTGACCATACCCTTAAGGTACAGTTACATGGACCTGATGAAAGCTTAGGGTGAAGCAGAACTGAGTCAAACTCTCCAGACACTGAGATCTCAAGCCCAGACAAAAGGAAGGTTCTGATCTCATTCTTAAAAATTTGAGCACTTCCCTGTGGTACAGTGGATGAGAATCCACCGGCCAATGGGACATGGGTTCGATCCTCGGTCCAGGAATATCCCACATTCCGCAGAGCAGCTAAGATTTTGTGCCACAACCACCGAACCCAAGCTCGAGAGGCTGCAAGTCGCAACTACTGAAACCCATGTGCCTAGAGGCCGTGCTCTGCAACGAGAAGCTGCCGCAATGAGAAGCCCGAGCACCTCAACAAAGAGTAGCCCCCTCTCACCACAACTAGAGAAAGCACGCTAGCAGCAACAGACCCAGAGCAACCAAATAAATTATTAAAAAAAACCTGAAAGCCGTAGTGAAATGATTTGGGGGGCTGCATTGTACAGCTTGTAGGATCTTAGTTCCTCAAGCAGGGATCCGCAAACCTGCAACCTTTCAATTAGAGTCCTTACCACGGGACCACCAGGAATTCCCTGAACTGATTCTAAATGAAGCAACAACACAGACCAGACTTAGTTCAAGTACACACTAAACTGACTTACCTGAGCTAAGAACCACCCTTACTACCTTAGCCTCCATGACTCTTAGAGACAAATTCTTTCACTTAAAAAGTGAGACATGATAAAGCAAGAAAATGTGACCCACTGACAAGAGAGGGAAAACAGTCCAACAGAACAAGACCAAGAGATGATCCAAATGTTGAAATTATCAGACAAGACCTTTAAAATAACTGAAACATATGTTAAAGGATCTAGTGAAAAAGGTATAATATACTTTAAAAGATGGAAAAATACTGGCAGAGATATATAAAAACTGTTTTTCAAAAGCAAAAATTCTAGAAATGAAAAATAGATAAATGGTATTATTTATTTAGCTGATTTACAGAAGTATAGTTGATTTACAATGTTAGTTGCAGGTATACAACACAGTAAGTCAAATTTTTATATATTATACTCTATTTAAAGTTATTATAAAATACTGGCTATATATCCCTGTAGCTTATATATTTTACATAGTAGTCTGTACCTCTTAATCCCCTATCTTGCCCCTACCCTCCTCTCCCTTCCCACTGGTAACCGGTTTGTTCTCTAAATCTATCAGTCAATTTCTGTTTTATTATTCATTTTTTTGATTCCACATATAAATGATAACTTATCTGTCTGACTGATTTCACTAAGATCCACTGCTCGAGGTCCATCCATATTGTTGCAAATAGCAGAATTTCATTCTTTTTTTTTTAATGACTGTAATATTTCAGTGTGTGTGGACCCATCAACAGTGTACTAGGGTTTCCTTTTCTCCACTTCCTCAACATTTGTTATCTGTAGACTTTTCGATGATGGCCATTCTGACAGGTGCAAGGTGATCACATTTAATTTGCATTTCTCTGATTATTAGTGATGTTGAGCATTTTTTTCATATACCTGTTGGCCATCTATATGTCTTCCTTGGAAAAATGTCTATTCGAGTCTTCTGCCCATTTTTTAATTGGGTTGTTTTTTAATTGACATTGAATTATATGAATTATTTATATATTTTACATATTAACCCTTTATCAGTCTTACCATTTGCAAATATTTCCTCCCATTCAATAGGCTGTCTTTTCATTTTGTTGGTTTTTTTGCTGTGCAAGTTTTTAACTGTAATTAGGTCTCATTTCTCTGTTTTTGCTTTCTTTGCCTTAGGGCCTGATCCCTCCACCTCTAAAATTTCTACTCTTTATGTCAGAGTATTCTGCCCTTGTTTTCTTTTAGATTTATGGTTTATGGTCTTACATGTAGGCCTTTAATCCATTTTGAGTTTATTTTTGTATATGGCATGAGAAAATGTTTTAATTTCATTCTTTTACATGTAGCTCACCAGTTTTCCCAGCATCACTGTCATAAAGACACAAAGATACTGAGACTGTTTTTTCTCCAATGTATACCTCCTGTGTCACAGATTAATTGACAAAATATAAAGGGAAAATCTTGAAAGCAGTCAGAGGAAAAAGGACACATGACACACTGACAAAGTTTATCCCCATGGCTAGTTTATCCCCACGACTGGTTTATCCCTATGACCAGTTTATCCCCACGGCTAGTTTATCACTATGACTAGTTTGCGAGTTTTTAATCATGAGTAGATGTTTAATTTTGTTGAATATTCTTTCTGTATCTATCAAAATTATTATATTATTTTTCCTCTTTATTCCTTTAATACAGTGAAGTACAAAAAATGGTTTTCAAAAGGTATACAAATCTTGCATTTTTAGATAAACTCCGGTTGATCCTGAGCATTACTCTTACACGTTGCTCTATCTGATTTACTAACTTTTACAGTTTCCTTTACGTTTCTGGCTGTGCGGGTCTTTGCTGCTGCGCAGGCTTCTCTCTGGCCCCAGAGAGCAGGGGCTGCCCTCCAGCTGCAGCTCCTGGGCTCCGGAGCACAGGCTCTGCAGTTGGGGCGCACCTCCGTGACTGCTCCATGGCTGGTGGCTCCTCCTGGATCAGGGATCAAACCCAGGTCTCCTCTACTGGCAAGTGGATTCTTTACCACTGGGCCACCAGGGGAAGATTTTTCTGTCTAGGCTCATGAGGGGTATTAATCTATAAATGTGTAGTCTTTTGAATTTTGGTGAGATGGTTGGATGGCATCCAAACTCAATGGACACGAGTTTGAGCAAACTCTGGGAGAGAGTGAAGGACAAGAAAGCCTGGCATGCTGCAGTCCATGGGGTCGCAGAGTCAGACATGACTGAGCAACTGAACAACAACAAATATATATATTTAAATGCTATAAATTTCCTTTATTAATCCTTTTTAATATATATACTTATCTATTCATCTGTCAATGGACATTAAAAGACATTCAAATTGGAAAGAAAAGCAAAAAATTATTTACTTGCAGAAGATATAATACGTAAAAAATCAAGGAATCTACTAAACTACTAGAAGTAATAAGTAAATGAAGCATTCACACAGAATATGTAATAAATATACAAAACTCAATTGTATTTCCATATACTAGTAATGAACAATTAGAAAATAAAAATTTTAAAACACCATTTACATACACATAAAATTCTTACAAATAAATTTAACAAAAGATGTGTAATGTCTCTATACTGAAAACTATAAAACTGCTGAAAGACATTAAAGAACCTAAATAAAACTTCTAGATGAAACTTCTGACTGATATTCTAGTCAGAATATTTTCATTACTTTAGTACAGTGAAAGTTTTTTAGAGAGACAACAAGAATCACCAACAAAAATAAAAAATTGATAAACTGGATTTCAGCATCAAAACTTAAAACTTCTTGGCAATCAAACTGAAAAGGAATAAGTAAAATTATCTCAGTTTGCAGATGACATCTGTTATGCAAGAAACTCTGAAGATTCCACAAAAAACTGTTATAATAGTCATATTTCTACACAGTAACAACAAACAATCTGAAAATGAAGTTAACTATTCCATCTACAATAGCATCAAAAAGAATAAAATACTGAGGAATAAATTACATCAAGAAGTGAAAGACTTGTACACTGAAAGCTGTGTAACACTGCTGAAAAAAATGAAAAGAGATATGAATAAATGGAAGGGCATGCTGTGCTCATGGACTGGGACACTTAATACTGTTAACAGGACAACACTACCCAAAGCGATCTGCAGATTCAGTGCAATCTCTACCAAACCCCAGTGGCAGTTTTTGCAGAAATAGAAAAACTCATCCTAAAAATCATGGAAACTCAGGGGACCCCAAATAGCCAAAATAAGACTGCAAATGAAGAACAAACCTGGGGGCCTCATATATCCTGAGTTCAAAAAAACTTACTACAACACTACAGTAAAAAGTATGGTACTGGCATCAAGACCAATGGAACAGACTAGAGAGCTCAGAAATAAACCCTCACATGTATGATGAAATGATTTTCAAAAACAGTGCCAAGATCATTCCATGGGGAATGCATATAGATAGTCTTCAACAACTAATGCTGGGAAAACTCAATATCCACATGCAAAAGAATACAGTCAGACACTTACTTCACATTACCTACAAAAATCAATTCAAAATGGATCAAAGACTTAAACATAAGAAATAAAACTATAAAACTTTTCTTTCTCTCAAAAGACAACATGGAGAAAAGCTTCATGACACTGGATTTAGCGATGGATTTCTTGAATGACACCAGAAGCACAGGCAGTAAAAGAAAAAAATAGATAAACTGTACTATATCAAAATATATAACTTCTGTGCAAAGGTCATAATCAATACAGTAAAAAACAAAAACAAAACCCCACAGAATACAAGAAAATATTTTCGAATCATACATCTGATTAAGAGATTAATACTCAGAATGTATTAAGAATTTCTATAACAACAAAAATCAAGCAAATTGATTTAACAATGGGCAAAGGGAGGTCTGTCAAGATGGCACAGTAAGACCCTGAGCTCACCTCTTCACATGGGATACCAAAGTTACAGCACAGGAACCTGGAACGTCAGATCCATGAATCAAGGCAAACTGGAAGTGGTCAAGCAGGAGACGGCAAGAGTGAACGTCAACATTCTAGGAATCAGAAAACTAAAATAGACTGGAATGGGTGAATTTAACTCAGATGACCACTATATCTGCTACTGCGGGCAGGAATCCCTCAGAAGAAATGGGAGTAGCCATCATAGTCAACAAGAGAGTCCAAAATGAAGTACTTGGAGGCAATCTCAAAAACGACAAAATAATCTCTGTTCATNGGGGACGACAGAGGATGAGATGGTTGGATGGCATCACCAACTCAATGGGCATGAGTTTGAGTAAATTCCATTCCATGAGTTGGTGATGGACAAGCAGCCCTGGTGTGCTGCAGTCCATGGGGTCGCAAAGAGTCGGACATAACTAAGCAACTGAACTAAACTGAACAGACCATCTATCTGTGAGTACCACGTGAAAACTAGCAGAAAAGATTTTTCAGATATAAAGAAGAAATCACAATGAGATGGGTAGGAGGGGCAGAGATGAGGTACAGACAACACCCAAAACCCTGTGTGGGTAACTTACAAATGGAGAGAGAGCCACGACTGCAGGGGTTCTCTCCAAGGACTGAGCCACCCAAGCCCTGGATGGGACTCCCCCACCAGGGACCATGAGCAAGAGAGCTGGAGGGCTGCAGGAAAGAGATTCTTAAGGGCACTTGCAAACCCTCACATACCCCAAGTCCCAGTACTCAGATGGTAATTTGAGAGGTGTCTGGGTGAGACCCACCTGCTGATCTTTAAATTAGAGAGCCTCCCTGAGAGATAGGAGGCCANCCCCCACCAGGGACCATGAGCAAGAGAGCTGGAGGGCTGCAGGAAAGAGATTCTTAAGGGCACTTGCAAACCCTCACATACCCCAAGTCCCAGTACTCAGATGGTAATTTGAGAGGTGTCTGGGTGAGACCCACCTGCTGATCTTTAAATTAGAGAGCCTCCCTGAGAGATAGGAGGCCACTGGGACTCCTCCTGGGGACATATGGTTGGGGAACTAAGATGCCATGAAGTGCAGCCAAAAAAAAAAAAAGCAAAATTAATAAACTGAAATCTGTCGCATTTCTATACACTAACAACAAACTATCAGAAAAAGAAATTAAGAAAACAATACCATTTACAATTGCATCAAAAAGATAAAATACCTACAAATAAATCTAACTTAAGAGGTAAACCAAGAGGTAAAGATCTGTACTCATAAAACTATAAGACACTGATTCATTCAAGAGACTGAAGATAACAAAAACAAATGCAAAGATATACTGGAAGATACCAGAAGAATATTGTTAAAATGACCACACTACCTAAGGCAAACTACAGTCAATGCAAACCCTATCAAAATACCAATGGCATTTTTTACAGAACTAGAACAAATAATTCTAAAATCTGTGTGAAACCATAAAAGACCCCAAATAGCCAAAATAATCTTCAGAAGAAGAACAAAGCTGGAAATGTCATGCTCCCTAATTTCAAACTAGGAAATATGGGCAATTAATTGGCACCCCACTCCAGTACTCTTGCCTGGAAAATCCCATGGGCAGAGGAGCCTGGTAGGCTGCAATCCATGGGGTTGTGAAGAGTCGGACATGACTGAGTGACTTCACTTTCACTTTTCACTTTCATGTATTGGAGAAGGAAATGGCAACCCACTCTGGTGTTCTTGCCTGGAGAATCCCAGGGACGGGGAACCTGGTGGGCTGCCGTCTATGGGGTCGCACAGAGTCGGACACGACTGAAGTGACTAAGCAGCAGTAAGCTATGACCAAGGAGGCAAGAATATACACTGGGGAAAAGACAGCTTCTTCAATAAACGGTGTTGGGAAAACTGGAGAGCTACATGTGAAAGAATCAAACTGGCCTACTTTCTCACTCCTTATACAAAAATAAACCCAAAATGGATTTAAGACTTAAAAAAGTAATACTTGAAACCATAAAACTTCCAGAAGAAAACCCAGGTAGTATGCTCTTTGATACCAGTCTCAGCAATTTTGGGGGGACATATTTCCTTAGAGAAGGGAAACAAAAAACTAAACATCAAAAGCTTTAAAGCTTTTGCACAGCAAAGGAGACTACCAACAAAACAAAAAGGCAGCCGACTGAATGGGAGGGAGACAGTTGCAAACAATGTATCTGATAAGGGGTTACAATACAAAACATAAAAAGAACTCACATAACAGTAAAAAAAAAAACACCCAGATAAATGAAGAAGGTGTGGTGTATGCATACACACACATACACACACACAATGGAGTATCAGTCATAAAAAAGAGTGCAACAGGGCTTCCCAGGAGCTCAGTAGTAAAGGATCTGCCTAACAATGCAGAAAATATGGATTCAATCCCTGGTCCAGGAAGGACCCAAATCCTGCGAAGCAACAAAGCCCATGCTCCCAGCTCCTAAGCGTGTGCTCAGGAGCCTGTGCAACTACGGAAGCCTGCAAGCCCCAGAGCCCTGTGCTCTGCAACGAGAGTAGCCACCGCAATAAGAAGCCACACACCGCAGTGAAAAGTAGCCCCCCTCACCGCAACAAGAGCCCACACAACAACAAAGATCTAGCACAGCCAAAAATCAATGCATTTTTTTAATTATTAAAAAAAAAAACACGTGGAAGGGAGAGGCTTCCCACACCAAGTGATTCTCTGTAGACAACTTTAAAGAAGAATGAAATAATGCTATTTGCAACATGAATGGACCTAGAGATTATCATACCAAGTGA
>SJYA01002871.1:2113340-2118340 GCA_006410615.1 Neotragus moschatus
CTTTAAATTAGAGAGCCTCCCTGAGAGATAGGAGGCCACTGGGACTCCTCCTGGGGACATATGGTTGGGGAACTAAGATGCCATGAAGTGCAGCCAAAAAAAAAAAAAGCAAAATTAATAAACTGAAATCTGTCGCATTTCTATACACTAACAACAAACTATCAGAAAAAGAAATTAAGAAAACAATACCATTTACAATTGCATCAAAAAGATAAAATACCTACAAATAAATCTAACTTAAGAGGTAAACCAAGAGGTAAAGATCTGTACTCATAAAACTATAAGACACTGATTCATTCAAGAGACTGAAGATAACAAAAACAAATGCAAAGATATACTGGAAGATACCAGAAGAATATTGTTAAAATGACCACACTACCTAAGGCAAACTACAGTCAATGCAAACCCTATCAAAATACCAATGGCATTTTTTACAGAACTAGAACAAATAATTCTAAAATCTGTGTGAAACCATAAAAGACCCCAAATAGCCAAAATAATCTTCAGAAGAAGAACAAAGCTGGAAATGTCATGCTCCCTAATTTCAAACTAGGAAATATGGGCAATTAATTGGCACCCCACTCCAGTACTCTTGCCTGGAAAATCCCATGGGCAGAGGAGCCTGGTAGGCTGCAATCCATGGGGTTGTGAAGAGTCGGACATGACTGAGTGACTTCACTTTCACTTTTCACTTTCATGTATTGGAGAAGGAAATGGCAACCCACTCTGGTGTTCTTGCCTGGAGAATCCCAGGGACGGGGAACCTGGTGGGCTGCCGTCTATGGGGTCGCACAGAGTCGGACACGACTGAAGTGACTAAGCAGCAGTAAGCTATGACCAAGGAGGCAAGAATATACACTGGGGAAAAGACAGCTTCTTCAATAAACGGTGTTGGGAAAACTGGAGAGCTACATGTGAAAGAATCAAACTGGCCTACTTTCTCACTCCTTATACAAAAATAAACCCAAAATGGATTTAAGACTTAAAAAAGTAATACTTGAAACCATAAAACTTCCAGAAGAAAACCCAGGTAGTATGCTCTTTGATACCAGTCTCAGCAATTTTGGGGGGACATATTTCCTTAGAGAAGGGAAACAAAAAACTAAACATCAAAAGCTTTAAAGCTTTTGCACAGCAAAGGAGACTACCAACAAAACAAAAAGGCAGCCGACTGAATGGGAGGGAGACAGTTGCAAACAATGTATCTGATAAGGGGTTACAATACAAAACATAAAAAGAACTCACATAACAGTAAAAAAAAAAACACCCAGATAAATGAAGAAGGTGTGGTGTATGCATACACACACATACACACACACAATGGAGTATCAGTCATAAAAAAGAGTGCAACAGGGCTTCCCAGGAGCTCAGTAGTAAAGGATCTGCCTAACAATGCAGAAAATATGGATTCAATCCCTGGTCCAGGAAGGACCCAAATCCTGCGAAGCAACAAAGCCCATGCTCCCAGCTCCTAAGCGTGTGCTCAGGAGCCTGTGCAACTACGGAAGCCTGCAAGCCCCAGAGCCCTGTGCTCTGCAACGAGAGTAGCCACCGCAATAAGAAGCCACACACCGCAGTGAAAAGTAGCCCCCCTCACCGCAACAAGAGCCCACACAACAACAAAGATCTAGCACAGCCAAAAATCAATGCATTTTTTTAATTATTAAAAAAAAAAACACGTGGAAGGGAGAGGCTTCCCACACCAAGTGATTCTCTGTAGACAACTTTAAAGAAGAATGAAATAATGCTATTTGCAACATGAATGGACCTAGAGATTATCATACCAAGTGAAATAAGTCGGACAAAGACAAATATCACAATGTTACTTTGATGCGGAAACTAAAAAAATGACGCACAGGTACTTATTTACAAAATAGACTAACAGAAACTGACTTACAGTCATTGAAAACAACATGGTTACCCAAGGGGGAAGAGGCAGAGAGTGATAAATTAGGAGTTTGAGGTTACCAAATACAAACTACTACATATAAAACAGATAAGGAATAAGGTCCTACTGTATAGCACAGGAAAGTATATTCAATACCTTGTAATAATGGAAAAGAATCTGAAAAATAATATATATACATACATAAAACAATCACTTTGCTGTACACTAGAAACTAACACATTGTAAACCAACTATATCTCAACTTAAAAAACACTCGATTAAACTATAATTTTAAAAAAAACTGACCAAAGAATAGGCAGAGGATTTAAATATTTTTCTGTGGAAGACATACAGATAGTCAATAAACACATGAAAAGATGTTCGACATCACTAATCTAATCAGGAAAATGCAAATCAAAACCACAATATCACTTCCTCCTGTCAGAGTCAGTTGAGTTCAGTCGCTCAGTCGTATCCGACTCTTTGTGATCCCATGAATCTCAGCACACCAGGCCTCCCTGTCCATCACCAAGTCCCAGAGTTCACTCAGACTCATGTCTATCAAGTTGGTAATGCCATCCAGCCATCTCAAAAAGCAACAAATAACTGTTGGCAAGGATATGGAGAAAAAGGAATTCTCATGCAGTGTTGGTAGGGATGCAAACTGGTACAGCTACCGTGGAAAACAGTACGAAGGTCCTCAAAAAGTTAAAAATAGAACTAGTGTGCTGTGTCGTACTTAGTTGCTCCAGTCACGTCTGATTTTGCAATCCTATGGACTATAGCCCACCAGGCTCCTCTATCCATGGGGATTCTCCAGGCAAGAATCCTGGAGTGGGTTGCCATGCCCTCCTCCAGGGGATCTTCCCCACCCAGGGATTGAATCCAGGTCTCCCGCATTGCAGGTGGATTCTTTACAGTTTGAGCCACGAGGGAAGCCAAAGAATACTGGAGTGGGTAACCAGCCTCTCCCTTCTCCAGGGGATCTTCCCAATTCAGGAGTCAAACGGGGTCTCCCGCATTGCAAGCAGATTCTTTACCAGCTGAGCAGTATACCAGGGAAGCCAGAATTACCATATGATCTAGCAACTCCATTTCTGGCTATTTTTCTGACAAAAATAAGATATATGCATTCCAATGTTCACTTCAGTACTATTTACAATAGCCAATATATGGAAGCAATCTAAGTGTCCATCAATAGATAATTAAAGAAGACATGGTATATATACACAAAGGAATATTACTGAGCTATAAAAAGGAAATGAAATCTTGCCATTTACAACAACATGAATGGACCTAGACAGTATTAAGCTAAGTAAAATAAGTCAAAGAAAGATAAATACTATACAACTTCACTTATATGTGGAATCTAAAAACAAAACAAATGAACAAACATTAACAAACAGATTCTTGGATATAGAGAACTAACTGGTGGTTGCCAGAGGGGAGGGGAATGGAGAGTATGAGTGAAATGACAGAGATTAAGAGGTACGGACCTCAAGTTATAAAATAAGTAAGTCACCAGGATGTAATATACAGTACAGGGAAGATAGTTAATAATATCTTAATAACTTTTTATGGTGACGGATGGTAATCAGACTCAGGTGAACATTTTCTAATGTATAAAAATATCAAATCAGACTTTCTGGTAGTCCAGTGGTTAAGAATCCAACTGCCAATCCAGGGCACAAGGGTTCAGTCCCCAGCCTAGGAAGATTCCGCATGCCTTGGGGCAGCTAAGCCTGTGGGCCACAACTGCTGCCTGAGAGTCCTAGAGCCTGTGCTCCACAACTAGAGAAGCCACCACAACCAGAGGCCTAGCACCCCAATTAGCCTCTGCTCGCTGCAATTAGAGGAAAGCCCATGTGTAGCAATGAAGACCCAGCACAGCCAAAAATAAATAAATAATTTTTAAAAAATCAAATCATTATGCTATATACCAAAAACTAATATGATACTGTAAGTCAACTGTACTTCAATGAAAAATAAAATTTAAAAACTAGGCAAAGGACTTGAATATATTTCTTCAAAGAAGATATACAAATAGCCAATTTGCATATGAAAACATACTCAACATTATTAGTCATTAGGGAAATGCAAACCAAAACTGCAATGAGAGCCAGTTCAGACCTACTAGAATGGCTATTATGGTAAAAAAAAATCAAAAAGCAACAAGTGTTGGTAAAGATGTGGAGAAACTGGAACCCTGATGCATTGCTGGTTGGAATGTAAAGTAGTGGAGCAATCCCACTTCCAGATGTATATCCGGATGAAGTTAAAGGAGGGACACAGTTACTTTTCACACCAACATTCACAGCAGTGTTATTCTCAATAGCTAAAATGTGAGGAAAATCCAGATGCCCATCAGCTGAATGGACAAACAAAATGTAGTATAATAATCCATATAATGGATTATTACTTAGCCTTAAAAAAGGAATGAAATCCTGACACATACTACAACATGATGAATCTTAAAAGCATATGGTAAGTGAAACAGTCAGAGGCAAAAGAACAAATACTGTATGAGTGCACTTATATGAGGTACATGCAATAAGCAAATTCACAGAGAAAATAACAGAGGTACCAATGGCTGGGGATAAGGGGAACAGGAGTTGCTATCTCACAGGTATAGAGTTTCTGCTTTGGATGATTAAAAAGCTCTGGAAATGCATTGTGGTGATGGTTGCAGAACAGTGTGAATATATTTAATGCTACTAAATTTCACATTTTAAGAAAGGTCAAAATGATAAACTTTGTTATGTGTATTTTACCATTTAAAAACGGACTCAAAAATTTTTTTAACTTCTGCTTACCAAAAGACATCATTAAGACAATGAATAGGCAAACCACAGATTGGGGAAAAACATTCCCAATATACCAGACACAAGTCAATTTACCAGGCTGCTTAAACACTCTGCAACTGGGAGCTTTGAGAAGACCAGTTCTGCCACGCATCCACACACACCCATATGAAACTGCAGCACGGCTCAACAAAAAGTCCACAAATGTGACAAAGCCTTGACTTTGCTGATTTCCAGTCCTGGGCCTGCTTCCTCATCTACAACATGCTGAAACTTAGTACGGGCTCCACCTTGGTGCCGATTCTTACATC
>SJYA01002871.1:2120840-2236558 GCA_006410615.1 Neotragus moschatus
AGTCTCAAGACAACTACAAAACAGGAAACTGAATGCCCTGGTGAGTCCAGTGAGACCCAGGGAGCACGTGTGGCTAAATCTGTATGGGCTCCCTCAGTCCTGGGCTGACCACTGAACAGGCCCCAGTCTGATGACAGGAAAAAGTCTGCCTAACTCTGATAGTCACAAGAATCTTTCGACTAAGCGCAGGCGGCTGCGGCGCCGGCTCACTAAGCGCAGGCGGCTGCGGCGCCGGCTCACTAAGCACAGGCGGCTGCGGCGCCGGCTCACTAAGCGCAGGCGAGAGGAACCACCCCGCGTCCGAGGACAGGGGCGGCAGCCAGGAGGAGCCACCCCGTGTCCAAGAGACAGCGGCCAAGAGTCCCGGGCTGGCAGGAACGGCTGAGAGGAGCCACCCCACTTCCAAGGTCGGGGGCAGCGGCCAAGTGCGCCAGGCTGCAACGGCGCGGGAACAGCTGAGAGGAGCCACCCTGCGTCCCACTCAGCGCGCCTAGAGGAGCTACCCCACGTCAGAGGACAGAGACAGCGGCTGAGAGTCCCGGGCTGTGGCGGCACAGGAACAGCTGAGAGGAACCACCCCACTTCCAAGGTCAGGGGCAGCGGCTGAGAGTACCAGGCTGAGACGGCGTGGGAACAGCTGAGAGGAGCCACACCGTGTCCAAGGCCAGGGTCTGGGGCTGGGAGGGCCACCCTACGTCTGAGGCCAGAGTCGGGGGCAGAGAAGAGCCACTGATTGATTAGCACTCAGCACGGGTGGCTGCAACGTCCAGCGCACTCAGCCTGCCCGAGAGGAGTTACCCCACGTCCCCATGTCCGAGGGCAGGGTCGGGGACTGAGAAGATCAACTCGTATCCAAAGATTGGTGGCTGCGCTGACATGGGAGGGCCTGNTGCTTGGGACTGGTGCACAGGGATGATCCAGAGAGTTGATGTGGAGTGGGAGGTGGGGGGGTGGTTCAAAATTGGGAACTCATGTACACCTGAGATGAAAAAAATAAATAAATAAATAAAAGAATCTTTCTTTCTCTGCTGACCACAGATTTACTCACAAACCACCCCCTCCTGTCCAAGGACCATGGAGCCTCTTCCTCCAGCTGGCAGAGTCTCTGGGCAGGCTGTTTGTATGAAGAATGTATGTTGCTGTTCTTGGAGTGGTCTCCCTCCCTATGAGATCCCAGCAAGGGGCAGAGAGCCAAGCTCAACAGGGAGTGAGGGACACCAGGGGCTGTGACGGGAAAAGAGGCGAGTTGTTGTTTAATGGGCATAGCATTTCAATTTTGCAAAATGGAAAAAGTTTTGGAGATCTGTTTCATGAAAGCATGATTATAATTAACATACTTGAACTGTAAACTTAAAAATGTCTGCAACAGTAAATTTTATGTTATGTGATTTTTATCACAATAATTAAGAGAAGCAAAGAGGCTGGCCTCCATTTAACTGGCCCCAGCCTGGTCTCCAGAAGTAAAAATGTTCAGTAATGTCTTCCAGATTTACAGATGCTTCTTAAAATGCACAGCTGTTTATAGGGAGAGGAGAAAAAAACACACACACACACACACACACACACACACACACACACACAAAATCCCACAAGGGTCACCAGTCTATGCAGCCTAAGTCAGAGGGACAATCCTTGAGTTTGCCACTCGAGCTGATGCCCTGCCTGGCTGCCTCCCAAGCGTATCAGACTCTGACAGGCTCAGCAGAAGCGGCCCCTTCCTCCACCCAAGCCTGTTGTCCCCTGCTAGGCACCAACCTTTGGGGGCTGAGGGCACGCTTGGTTCCTGTGCTGACATTCTAAACATTTCTTCACCTCTCCACACAGCTACTGCTTACGAGGTTGCCCAGGGGGCTCCAGAAGCTTTCTGCAACTCTGGCCACGTGACCCTGGAGCAACTTTCTCCACACTAAGCTGTGGCTCACAACTTTTCTGGTAGTCCAGAGAAGACTACCGGCAGCATCAGATTACTAGGGGAGAAAGCTGCAGGGGCTGCCTCTATGCCTCAGGCAGCTGCCCAAGAAATGGGCAACCTGAGTATCTTCTTCAGCCCAGCCACCGACAGAGCCTCTTTTGCGGAGTCTTAATTAATATGGAGCAGCTGCGTTTGGTTACATGGTCACCCATCCGCTGCTCCCGAGGCTTAGGAGTGGCCGTGTACAGACAGCCTCTCCAAGAGCAGCACCCAGGTGACAAATGATGGAAACGTCCTTCCCGTCGGCTCTGCTGAGCTCATCTTAGTCATGGTGCCCCTTCACCAGGCCTCCACCCTCACCCGAGGCCTGCTGAGGAAGTGAGCTGGGAAGATCCACCTGCCCCAAGCAAAGATGCCCATAATAGCACAGCCTCGACAAAGTTACAAACTGAAAAGACGTACAAAAAGAATAAAAACATATATCACCACCCCACGAAGAGCAGGTCACCTACCCCGTCGGCCATCAGAAAGTGGACACCCTTGTGATCGGTGTTATCCAGGACGAAATTCCGAAAAGCATTGATGTTCTCTGGGCGGGTAATGTCTCCGTCTCCATCGATCCCACCCTCACCTGACAGGACACAAGGTTCACACTTAGCTCGTCTGCCCTGTGCATCCCTGGCACCGGGACACAACCTCTCCAGGGCTGTGAACACAGGTACCAGGCAGGCCTCAAGGCCCAGGAGAAGAGCCTCTGTGAGGAGCAGCTCAGCGAAGGACCCGTCACACAAGGCTGCCCTGCAGTGATGGGCCAGGAGGCAGAAACAGGGCCCTGCTACAGTAGAGGAGAGCTCAGGAGGAGTCAACCAGCCGTGAGCCATCAACTGAAACAGGTCTTCATGTCCAAGATCAAACGTGTTTAAAGCACCTACATTTAGGAAGCAATATCAATTTCTTAATAAGTTCTGTTAACAAAAGACTTGGGATTTGCTAGGGGGTTGCTGAGCATCTGGCATACAGGGCTGGGGATGGGTACGGATTTGTATTTATTAATAACCCTGCCAGTTCTCAGCTAGAGATCGAACGGTTTCACTATCTCCTGTCACCACAAGAGAAGGAAGGAGAAATTAGCATGGATCTGCTGCGAGTTTGCCTACTGGAGGGTTTAACCTGGATCCCACAGGCCTGGGGTACAAGGCACAGGCAAAAGGAGACCGAGACCTCGTGATGTGGGCTGGGAGCTTCGGGCTGAGAGCCCCGGGACAGAAAACACGGCACGTGGCTAGGAGCTCCTCCTGGTAAGACTCGTCCCCCTCGGTCCCTGGGGCCTCCTCCATGTCCCTACCGTAGTAGGGCTCGAAGAGCTCGCTGGAGGCAGAGTAGAAGTCCTCCAGCTTGAAGTCGTGAGGGCCCTTCAGAGTCAGCCCGAAGCCCTTGGCGTGCCACCTCTTCCTCCACAGCACGTACTCCGAGAAGCCACCCGGGCCCGCACAGACGTCGGCAAAGTACAGAAGCTCTGCTTCCCGGTCCTTCACCAGTGGCTTCTGCAGGGGTAAGTGGAAGCCGGGGGAGGGAGAGGGGAAAATGCCTCAGTGGGGAGCAGGAAAGAAAGCAGGAGAGTAAAACAAGCCTTTCAGCAAGCACAGTGCAGAGTTCCTGCCAGAGCCACAACCACCAGGAAACGTGTCCTATGAGACCACTGCCTTCATAGTCACCC
Source organism: Neotragus moschatus (assembly GCA_006410615.1). NCBI lineage: Eukaryota > Metazoa > Chordata > Mammalia > Artiodactyla > Bovidae > Neotragus > Neotragus moschatus. The sequence continues at coordinate 2,124,470 of SJYA01002871.1, forward strand.
ATCCCCACCTCAAAACACCCGATACCTTTCACACCACCATGCCCAGCTCAGACTCCTAAAAAAACACCCTAATGGGCACCCAAGCGTGCATGTTTTCTGAGCATCTTTTCCCCACCGCATCCTGCCTTACAAGAGAGTCCCAGCGAGCGGAGTAGATGTTCTAGCCCCCCACATGACAGACAGGGAAAGACAAACGCCAAGACACGAATCGACCTGTTCAGTCTGCAGCACCGCTTAGTCAGCATCCCCCCAGCCTGACCAGGAGATGCAGGCTTCCTGTCCAACCAGAGTCTGAGGGGCTCTCACATCACTTCCTCTCAGCCCAGGGCCTCACCTTCCAAATGACGGTCTCTGCATCCCTTCTTCCTCTCCTCCTAGCCACTACCTTTTTTTTCCCCTCCAATTAAGTTTCTATCATGGAATAATTTTAGATGTACAGATAAGTTGCGAGGACAAAGTTTGCACATATCCTTCACCCAGTTTTAGTAACATCTTACATGGTCAGCTATAAAAATTAAGGAACTGACATGCACGTGTACATTTCTACGAATTACACCCAGACTTGCTTCAGATCTCACCAGACCCCTTGTTCTGTTCCACGACTCCATCCAAGACCCCACAGTGCCCTGTGTGTCCTCCTTTTTTGCACACCCCCGCTCCTGCCTTTGCCCCTCTGCTGACCAGAGTGGGCACAGGGCAGAGCTGGAAGCTGATAAATTTGAAAAAACAAGAGACACTGATCTAGGCAGCCATCAGAGCATCCACCAACCTAAAGAACAACTGAATTATACTATCATCATTTGTATTTGATGATTAGTTTCAGCCACTTAAGTGGCTTTAAATTCTTAATATAAAATGCTGGGCTTTCCCTGGTGGCCTAGTGGTTAGAATACTGGGTGGCCCAGGTTCCATCCCTGGTCAAGGAACTGGGATCTCACAAGCCACACAGCTTGGCCAAATTAATTAATTAAATTTAATGTATGTTGAATGCAGATCTTGATTGTGTTTACACGTCTCTTCTACACACCTGGGCCCTCAAGGGTGAATTCCACTTGTCTCAAGCCTCCACGGCAGAGACATGCCATCTGCACTGGTGACAAGAGGCTGAGCTCCAGAGGAGCGACCGCAGGGGACCCTGATGAACATCCAGCAGGAAGGGCTAAGACAGCTCAGCCTTCTCTCCCTCAAAGTCTGGCATGGCTGGGTGCTTGTCCAGAGCTCTCTAACTGCCAGATAAAGATCAGAAGGCTTCAGGGGAAACAGTTATAGGAAAGAAATGGAAATACTAATGCTCACAGTCCAGTCACTTTCGAGGTGACAAGGGCTTTGCATCTGATGATGGTTTATCTAGCTTGATCAGAACAGTGGAAAAAGTCTCTGGAGAAAGGGACTGTAGCTAAAAATACACTTCACCACCCTGTGACAAGCCCACTCGGTGTGCTGGCATATCAATTCCTTCTCCCCTCCCTCTGCTCCATCACCCTAACATTCTTTGTTCCTGAGCCATCAATTATTCATATGTTCTTATTGTATTCATTTGTACACTAAAAAAGACCTAATGGTATACGCAAGAATATTATGCAGCACTTCCCAGGCTGCAAAGTGCTAGTGAGGCAGGCATCACAAGTTTAAGGCCTGCACACACTGCAAAGAGTGAAAACACTGTTCCTCCTCACAGGCCAAGCCCTAGCGCCAGGCGCCAGCTTCTCCAGGTGAGAGGCTGGCCCAAAGAAGCCTGAGAAGAAAGGAGAATGAATCAATGAAAGCATCTCACCTCCAAAGAGACGGCATAAATATGATCTGTTCTGTAACTTCAGGACGCTTCACCCTCGCAGGCCGTGGCCAGTGGTCCTTTCACAGAAAGGATGGCCGGGGTTCTCACCTCTGCCACTTACTGACTGTGCAGTCAAAGGCAAGAACATGATTTACGTCTTTAAGCTTGAGCTTCCTCAACGACAAATGGGAACTAACGTAGGTTATTTCTTAAGGCTATTGTAGGATTAAACAAAGTACCTTATGTCGAAGACCCTTAAAAACTGTACAATAATGAACAAACGTTAAGACTTCACGAAGTTCAACTCGATCAGCCAGCTGCCTGAGAGTCAGGCCCTTGTTCCTCCCCTCCTTTTCTCTCTGCAGAGTCTGGCGCAGTGCTCCACAGGCAGCAGGGACTTTGTAAGCTCTGTCTAGTTTCTTGTAAGACAGCGCTGAAACTTCAAGATCTACATTCAGCTTTTGTATCCTGTTAGGCTGTATAGCCAAAGCTTTCTTACCACAACGATAACTGCAGGCACACAAGTCCCTCACATAACATTTATATATAATACGCTTCCATATAGCCAAAGAATCTAAATGCCCTTCTCTTCCTGGCCCCTTCCTATTCTTGTTTATGATCTCTTTATTTCCCTAGCCTCTTTTCTCCTTTTACCACAACCTGTAGAAGCAGAAACATGCTGAAAAACCTCAAAGAGCCTCCCTCCAGCTTCCCATCTCCAACCACCTCACACTTGGCTGGGCTTCACATAGTCTGCACTCTTACTCTAATTTCCCTGATCCAAGAGCCCCTGAGACTCTAGCAAACCTGGGCGCGTGCCTGGGGCTTCTGCCACTCCCACGTCTGCTGGGACTGCTCTAAACACAAGCCTGCTGGGCTTGGCTGTCACTCCAGTCCTTGGGAGGAAACAGGGGTGAACAGACAGAAGCAAACACGGAGCTGAAGAGAAATCACTTTTATAGTGGAGTGTAGAAGAACTTCTCTGGAAGGGCAATTCTCCACGGCCACTATCAATCAATGCAAGTCAAGAAGCTGCCTGAAGCATCGCAAACACAGCCACCTTTTCCAATGTAACGTCTCCACCCTCCACCTGAATGGTACGACCCTGATGCCTACTTCATTTTCCTGACAGCAAAAGACAATAACCAGATCCCAGCTGCTGGAGGCGTTTACATTCAAAAGCCCAAAATGACGCTGTGATTTCCCATCAACCTGACAGAGTTCCTCTGCCAGGCAGGGGTTTAAGGGAAATCATTCGGAGCTCAGAAAATTAAATCAACATTATATCAATGTAATTTTCTCAAGATGCTAATTCCAAGAGCCGTTTGTACAGCTTGCTGGTACTATAAGGTGGGAGGGAGACCTGGGAGAGAGAAATAACTACAGGCTGGAGGGGTCTACCTGCCCTTCTGCCAGCACGGAGGAGACAACCAGGCAGGTGAGGCTGGAGCAGTGAAGAACTTGGAAAACAAATTTCTTTAAGCAGTGGATAATCGGGGGACTAGTAGGAGGAGGCTGAGTGAGGCAGAAACTGGACTGGGAACAGCCGGCTCCTGACCCCTTCACTGTCAGAGACTAACCTTCCAGGACAGGGTGAAAATGCTTTGAAACTCTGAAGGGAAAGCTAGAATGAAATTTCCTTTCTTCTTTCTCTATCATATGAAAGGTCTGTGTTCAGAAAAATGAGTAGTAAAGCAGAAAATCATTCCCATCCACCACCTGTAATTAGGATCCCACATGGAGCTTGTTCAGAGAAGCAGAAAGGGAAACTGGCCACATTTGAAGTCACAGATTTTAGAGCTGGAACAAACCTTAAGAGTCTCTTGGTCCTACCCTGGTTCTCTGGCAGGTTAGTAGGGCTAATTTCAGAGATGAGGTAGCTGAGACCCAAAGAAGGTATGAACCTGAGTGACACCACCTGTGACTAAGTGCTGCACTTCCTACCTGTCCCCGACCACGAGCACAGACCTTCAGACGTGATACCGATTGTAACCAGACCCGTGAAAGAACCCAGATGCCCACATTTCATTCAAAACTCAGACATTTCCCAGAGTACTGGCCCCTCATACCAGAAACACCAGCAACCAAATCAGATGATGTCACAAGTTTCAATCTGGAACATTAACTCACTGTAAGGACTGCTCACAGTCGTCCCTCAGTATTGACAGGGGATTGGTTTCAGGTCCCCCCAACAGCCACCAGAATCTGCAGATGCTTGAGTCCTTTACATAAAGTGGGGGTGTACAGCTGGCCCTCTGTATCGCAGAGTCAACAGACACAGAAGGCTGACTGCACTCAGACTCCACTCCACCCTGTAAGAGGCAGGCTCAAGCTCCCTGGTGGCAACTGGCCTCTACATGTCAACGAGCATGGAGAGGCTCTACACACACCCAACCCCTACCCTCATCTGCTCTCAAGTCCCCCAGAATGTCCAGAACCTGAGCACCATGGGGAAAGGGATCACATCTACGTATTCCTGGTGCCTAGCACTGTGCCTGGCATGACGTAGTGGCTGGATAAATACACGTTTAATCAGTGCAGCAGGGAGGCCTATGCACTAACTCATGCCCTCACCTCCCTGGTCCCTTGGCTTATGGAGGCAATACTTGCTGATCTGGTCAAGAATGCCCCTCCTCCACTGCTGCAAGCCCTGTGCTCCTCCGCCTGGAGTGAAGAGCAGGATCTGCAGAGTCAGGAGCTGGGACTCCAGGCCTGAAGCCCTAGAGGTAACTGCTTACTAGGGCACTCCTGGGACCACAGGAAGCACTGTGGAACCCTAGCTGAAGAGCTCAAAACAAAATATATCTCATCACAAAATGCATCTCCATCACCCAGCAGGAATACTCTCCTAGCATTGTACAAATGGCAATTTCTGAGCCACTGAAGCTGAAGCCTATTTAGCACTATGAATTCAGAAGCAAAATCTTGTTCTCACCCCGTAAGAATCCCTTGGATTTGTAAACATGCGATCGAACACAAAATCCATGTTAGCCATCTTCATTGCTGCCCTGAAACAAAGCAAGACAGAAAAGCATACCTCAGTACCAGACAGATGGGAGAGCTGAGGCTCAAATGGGAACATCGACCAGTGCACATTGGGGGAAGGGAGGGAAGGGAAATGCCAGCAAACCTGTTGAGGAAGAAGACTCCTCGGATCATCTCGTAGGGATTGGCCCGGGTCCGAGCTCGCCGCATCTCCTCCCCATCCAGGACATCAAACACACTCTGCCAGAAAGAATCAGAACCACAAGGTGGGCCTCACCCTCGGGATGGAGCTTGAGAAGCCGGCTTCACAGCCCTCTGAAAAGCTAGGCCTCTACTGCAACCCAGCTGTGAAATGACCAGATGTGTGACCCCAGACAAGCGACTCGATCACTCTGCCTCTAAACTACCTCACTTGTAAAATGGTACAAAATAAAAGGGAAGCAAGCACGTGCCTGCCACGTGGTAAGTGGTATCAATCCTCCTGGCACTGCTAATCCTTGCTGCAAGCCTGCTTCTCCACTCCAGCAGCAACTCACCAGGGACCAGAGTTTTGCTATGAAGGGTACACCCAGAAAGAGGGCAGGCAAACCAAGATCAGGCTTTTCTGAGGGCACCTACCTCCCAGTAGGGAACCCTTCTCTTTCTTCTAATTCTCTCTGGAAAAAGAAAGCCTCACTTTACCTGAAGATATTTCCAACACTCTACCTGCCAGAAAAATAATCTCCACGAGGCTCGTCTCAGGCCTTGCTTCTCCTCCAACTCATTTTCTCCTCAGCTTCCCTGGCTCACTCTGCCCCAGGCAATGCACCTCCTGACCAAAGTCAGGTCAGGTCAGAAGACATCAAGGGCAGAGTAACACCAACTATCTCTTTTAACTCTAACACTGAGTATTATTTTCTTCCCAATTTAAAGATAAGGAAACTCAAACTCAGAGACACTAAAGCAAATGGTCCAAGGTCACTCAGCAAAGAAAAAAAAAAAAAAGCTGCCAAACTAGGATTTGAATTCAGCTCTGATACTGAAGAGTGATTCCAAATCTTCCACTATGCCAGCCCCTCCTCAGGATTACGATGAACCCACCCACTGAAATTAAGTGGTTCCCTTCCTGGCTACTGACCACAGAGACAGAACAACACTGCAGGGCAAGGGAGTCTCCAGGAAAAATTAGCTAAATTTCAGGTTCCCCACAACTGACTCAAAAGAACAAGAACAGCCCAGCACAACCCCTCACACAAAATCTTCAGCACCAGCTCTAGCCACGAGGACTTACCTTACACTTCAACACACTGCGAAGCAGGCCTTCCCCACAAAACTCTGTTTCATCTTCAATAATCATCTTTCTCTACAAGGAGAAGAAAACAATCCATAATGACCACATGTGACTGCATTTGGGGGGAAACTAGGGTTCTGAGTGAGCAGAGCAAAAGGGGGCTTGAGTCTCTGCCAGAGAATATCAACCCTGAGGGGCGGGAAAGAGAAAAGCCTAAACCCCTCTGGCTCGGCTCCAGACGGCTGCGAGAAGCAGCCGCCACCGGGGGCTCCCATGAAAGCATCATATGGATACAAGACTAGTGAATGCCGAGGCTGAGAAAAGCAAACAGGGAGGAGACACCCAAGCTGTCTGTCTGTAGAGCACAGAGGCAGAAGGATGGGGGATACTTAGAAACACCCAAAATGACAGCGGCTGTCCTTTAGCCAGGAAGCCTCTTGCTCCTTGGTGAGTATGAAGGCAGGACCTCAGGTACCGACTTGGCAGCGTCACAGAAAACAAGGGTGTGGGAGCCTCATGGCGTTGAGTTCAGCGTCATGTAGGAGTGAGGCTGCCTCTAAATCAGTGGTGCTCAAACTCAGTATTCTAGGTTTTACACTCTTTAAGATCACTGAGGATCCTGAACAGCTTTTGTTTCTGTGGGAGATAGATGTGTGTATATGTATGTGTGTGTGTGTGTGTGCATTTATATACCTTATTATTAGAAGTTAAAAGCGAGATGTTTAAATATTTACTAGTTCAGTTTAAAATGTTATATTAATATAAATAAACATGTATGAAAACTGTATTCCAGAAAAAAATGATTGAGAAGAGTGGGCACTGCTTTCCATGTCTGCAAAGCTCTCAGCACCCAGCTAACACGTGACAGGGAGTCTCCCGCCCACATGCGCATTCAACACGTGCTATCACATGTCATAGCTTCTGAAAGACTTCTCAGAACACTTGCAAGAGAGTGAGAATGAAAAAGGCAAATAACTTTTCAGAATTATGAAAATAACTGACCTTGTAGACCCTCTGAAAGGGTCATGGAGATCCCTCAAGTCCCTATACTTCGAGAACTGCTCTCTGGAACATGCTGATCTGGTAAAACTATATACTTAATTCTTACAATTTTCCAGAAAGAGAACAAACAAATTCCTTTTGTAACAACTCCCTTACTCCTTTCTGAGGACAGGAGCAATCTTTTTTGGTCTACCTGGAACAGCGCCCAGTAGTGACCAGAATATACACAGGTGTATAATAAGCTACTCTAAAAACCATCCAAGAGGAAGACAGAAGTTACGCATTTTGTGCTGCCTTGCAAGGTGAATGACTAGGAGGAAAAAGGCCCTGCGTGCCATATCTCCCAGGGGCATATCCGTGAAGCTCTTGACACCCTCCTGATGCAGTTTTATTCCTTCCAGAAAGCTCAGATTCACACTTTTCTTAAACTGGGAGTATATAGATACACACACCTGATTTAAGGAGGAGAAATGTCAGAAGTGTCAAGAATTCAGAGTACATTTTCCTGAACTCCTACCTTCCCCACAACCATCCAATCGCTCATCTCCTGAGTGTCAGGAATTTCAGTGGTACATTCTGGGAACCATGACACCTGCTCACAGGCACTGGGCTACAAACAAAAGAGAGGCAAGTAAGTCAAGTAAGGCAGACCCTCAGGGCCATGCCCCAACTCACCAGGGCTTTCCCCAAAGCTATCAAGAGGGGCTCAGAATGAGAAATGTCCAGGAAGCTGAGGCCAATGGCAGTGTCAGACTTAAGAAGTGAGCCAGAATTCTGAAGTTCAGCTTCTAAAGGCTAGGGCCAATTATGGTTTGAATTCTAAGAAACTTCTCCAACTTTCAAAGTTTCTTTCATTTGTTTCAATATTATTTGATGAACACCTACTGTGGTCTAAGAGTTCAGTACACAGAGGTAAAAAGACATGGTCTTTAACTCAGGTGGCCTATAGTCAGAGCAGTGGGGATGCAGAGAAGAACATAAGTCTACAAGGCAATTACATCAGGAAGACAGTGCAATGAGCCTCACCTCCTGATGCCTTCTATTGCAAGACACAGTAGAAGCTGGCCTCTCTAGTGCTGCTTCCTCTTAATTTTTCAGTCACTTTCCTTACCAAGTTAAAACTGTGGTTTTCATCCTGGCCACACTTAGCATTATCTGTAGACCTTATACAAAGTACTGATGCCTAGGCCCCACCCTCAGAGTATATGATTCTGTTGGTCTCTGGTGGGGATTGGGTGTAAGGACATTTTTTAGAGGTTGCCAGGTGATTCTAATGTGCATCCAGAACTAAGTTCACAGGGCTGAAGAGACAACGATTATAAAACCTAAATAGGTGGCTAACCTGCATTGGCAGCTTCACATTTTCCCTCCAAGTAAGTGTGGAGAAGAGATTCACCATTGCGAATTGAAGCAATGAGATTAAAGGTAATATTACATGCTCTGAAAGGCATAAAATGGCATCTCAATGCAAGGTCTTGAGGGCAAGCCAACTACCATCAACAGAGAAAAAGTTTAAAAGAAAAATTACTGAAAACTTTGTCAATGAATCTAGCAGTGAATCATGGCTTCTCCTCCTGGTCAAATCTGGTCCCTTTAGGTATAAAAGTTGTGAATTATAACCTGTAAAAAGCAGCTCATACACAATATGATGCTCCTTTGGAGAGGAATAGCAGACTCAAGCTCCCCATGGAAATGTGAACATTATGGCTGCCTACAAAGTGAACTCTGCCTGAAGCTCCACACCTTCCACTCCATATTCCTGGACAGCGCCACTGAAGCATTCTCCATGTGGTGACTCAGGAATCGGATGCTCGCCTCAGGCCGCCCAGACTCAACTACCTTAAAGAAGCGGCACTTCCCTGATGATCCAGTGGTTAGAATGCTGTGCTTCCACTGGAGGGGCACAGGTACAATTCCTAGTTAGGAAACTAAGATCCCACATGAGCTGGCATGGTCAAAAACAGGCAATTAAAATTTAAAACAAAAACAAAAAACCACCACCACACATAAAAAAAAAAGAAGTGGCCACCAACAAATAGTTGAGGCAAACTCTTAACCAAAAGATTATCTTTAAGGAAAAAAAAGTGAATTATGGTAAATGGTGATTAAGTCAGTCTTGCCTCAAAAAAAGTATTCATGGAATTCCCCGGTGGTCTAATGGTTAAGACTTGGAGCTTTCATTGGCATGGCCAGGGTTTAATCCCCAGTCAGGGAACTAAGATCTCACAAGCCATGTGACAAGGCCAAAAAAAAACCCTTTTTTTTTTCAACAGCCTGTCTCTATTAAAAACAGATTTTATGAGCAAATTTCAGATTCCAAGTTTAGCAAAGTTCTAATTCTGCCCCATTGAGAGGGTAGGGACTTTTCACTCACTTTAAATAAATGAGGACATGGAAAGTACCAAGGAATTTGGAGGTAGAAACCTACATCTAGCCCCAGTTATAAATATTTGCCTATTTTGCGTTGTTGCATCTCCGTACAACTACAAGGCAACGCAGCAGGACCACTCTCAGAATCCATCAACTCCTGATTTGTTAGCATCTTACTCTGACACTTTGTTAGGCTTTTATCATGCACAGGTTCACAGAACCTCTTTGCTGCACTGGAACATCAGGGAGACAAAAAAAATATCTATTTTCCAGAGTTCAGAGCAACATCTGAAGCTCAACTTACAGCAACTATATGGAAGGCTGGACATTTGTGTTTTATCTTCTCTAGTTTCAACTCTATAATGGTAACATGTCACCATTATTTTTAGGTATTTTTATTATACCCACTTCAAATCCTCTCTGAAATAAGGTAGGGCATAAGTAAATGAATAAACATAAAATCTCAACATTATCTGTACCATCAAAAGGATACAGAGTGAAGTAAGCCAGAAAGAAAAGCACCAATACAGTATACTAACACATATATATGGAATTTAGAAACATGGTAATGATAACCCTGTATGTGAGACAGCAAGAGACACAGATGTATAGAATGGACTTTTGGACTTTGAGGGAGAGGGTGGGATGATTTGGGAGAATGGCACTGAAACATGTATACTATCATGTAAGAAAAAAAAAAAAAGAACTTTCATAGTCTTTTAAAAAAAAAAAAGGGAATCTCTTTAGATATTCAGGATTAAAACAAACTCACACCCAAGGAGATAAGCAAAATAAACCCACAAGAGAAAAGCTATTTGGCATAAACATACACCTATTTAATATCAGGATATCATAAACCTGAGGTGGCGCAAGGACCTTGGCGGGCACCTGATCCAGCTACTCACAGAGTGGGAGAGTGGCCCTCATCTGTCACATGAATCCTTCCAGCAGAGGGTGCTCACTCCCTCATCAGGCATGTTCATCACTGGTGAAAAGCTGTTATCTATTTATTCAAGTTTTTTTTGGAGGCACACTCTGCCTTTCTGTTATCTTCTACCTGCTGGTCTTAGACCCAGTCTTATATGAAGCAACAGGAAACAAATCCATATCCCAACGTATCTCCTCCAGGCTCTTTTCCATTTTGGACACCCCTATATCTTCCATGTAAGAAACTAGTTCCAATCCCCACCAACCACCCTGATCATACTGCCTCTGAGGACTTCTAGTTTGTTAATATGGTTTCATAAAGACATAAATGGCCTTCCCGTCTCCTCTGCACACGAGGTACCTCTGGCTCATCTCGCCAGTTCACGTTCAGTTCTTGGTCAAAGCCTTGCAGTGTCAGACCCAAGCCTCGTCGACCTTTCTGATTAGAGGCCTCAACGATGTCCTTCCGACCCTGGCTGTATTTACCCAATCCTTCACCTTCCTTGAAGCCCATCTTGGCCTGAAAAAGAGAAGTAAATGGTATATTTATATAAGCAAACAGAAGTGGAGCACTTACACAAATAAGACATTTATTCAGTCCTACTGTGTCAGACACTGTATTAAATTGTGAGAAATATAAACGAGTAAGGCCTAAAGTTTTCCTTCTAGCCTAATAACTGCAATTTGATTGTGAGCCCTGTGGCTGTCTATTCTGGGGGTGAGAGTCTAGGGCAACCAGAAGTTGGATAAATGAGAAGGACCTCATAGCTGTAATTAAAGGCACCAAGAGTACATAATGAATCTCACTGGACATTTGCACAACTACCCTTCCAGCTAATTTGTCTGATTAAGTGAGAAGTAAATCTAGAGCAGAGCTGATAAAGAGAACATAATTTAAAATGGAGTTGCTTCCAGCGGCAAATTCTAAACCTTACCCTTAACCAGTCAAATGGCCTTACTAGGGAAGGACAATGAGGGCTTGTAGGAGTCCACTTAATCAAGAGAGTAATTGAAAAATCACTTCATGTAAAACTGATAAGACTGGACAGAAACATCTGTTTAAATGTCACAACTAACTAAAAAGTTTACACTAAACTCTAGAGTCCTGGGCCCAGTTACATATCCCTAAAACCAGAGACCCCCAAACCCACATACCCTTGTCTAATAAAAGAACTCCAACCCTGAAGACTTGTTTCCTCTAGGGGCCTGTATTCCCTGTGGAAGGGGCACTGCAGGATCAGCAGCTTGATGAAATTCCTACAGTAGCCACAAACCTTTCCCCAGGTCAGAGTTTGAGTCACCAACCTTCCCATCTCCCACTTCCTGGAAGTTTTTGGCCCCCAAATCAGTGGCAGTTCTCATTCTCAAATGACTCCAACAGAAAACGGAGACGTCAACTATAATATTCGTGAAGCTAGACAGAAGACAAACTTGGATTTCCCAGACCTTCCCAGACCTCCCACAAATACTGAAGTCTGATAAGAGAAGCAAGCAAGTCTTTTCTTCCACCTTCCTCCTGTGGTATATCAACAGGGTACCAAAGCTGGAAAGGAAAACTGGGCCTTCTTTTCGAAGCTAACACAGAAGATAGCTCTACTCCCATTTATTTTAGGAACCTGGGAGTGAGCAGGATTTTTGTCATTTTAAGATGAATCACTAGAGCAAAAATCTCAGCATGAAGCCTCTTTATCCACCAATATGCATCCGTGTACTTACATTTGCTCATAAGAACTCACTAAGTGTAAGGCCAGACCCAGGGGCCACGATGGGCTGCCCCTCCTCTCTCCCACCAGTGGGGGAAGTCCCTAACGGAAGGAGCCTCAAAGATCCCGGGGACCAGTGACAGCATACTTCACCAGCTAAAGCTGCCCCACCCCAGCCTCGTAGAAGGACCTGTCAGCCCGCGAAGCCTCGGCCTGGCGACCTATCCGAACCCCCGTTCACTAACCGTACCTTTTTGGGCGATCTAGCCTGACCATCCCCCACAACGAACGCATATAAACCACTCCCCAGCACAGTCCGGGCATGGACTTCCTCGACCTGCCTCCTTCGGGTCCGGGAACCCCGCCCGTGGCACTTCGGCATTAAAAGCCTTTTAGACACTCTTCTGGTGTCCTGATCGTCTTTTACCTAACATTTGGCGCCCAACATGGGGCTCGAGGCAAGGGCCAATCCCACAACGAGCGGGATTTGTGGCCCCCCTCGGGTCTGGCCTGCGCCGGACCAGGTCACCCCGTCACCCCTCTGGGACCATTCAACCATCTGGCAGGATACGGGGTAAGTTCCATCAGTTGGGTTCTGGGGGTTGTTGCTCCCGTGGCGAATATTCCTAGGATGTCTCAATCCCTTTAAATCGCGGCCATGTCCAGACCCCTCCTCCGCAGGCCAGGCCTGCTATTCCTCAGCGCCAGTCAACTCGTAGACAGACGTCTGTCTTGGCTGAGTGTCCCTCTCCTCACCTCTCTGGGTTGACGGCCTGTTCAGGGACGCCTGACCGAACCGCTCCCAGCTCCGCTAATCACTGGTCCAGGACCTCTGTTTCATAGTCACCACGGGGGCGGCTGCCTCCAGGGCTGACCAACCCTGGTCCACATCACTAAAATGTTTACTCGCCAACCTCAGAACTCTACATATCTCTGGAGAAATTCGCTCCAAACGCTTAACTTTCCTCTGTTCTGAGGCGTGGCCCCAATATTCTTTAGATAACGGCCACGATGGCCACCAACTGGAACTTTCAATTTTAACATCCTCCATGACTGAAAAAAAAAACATCCTCCGTGACTAGATAATTACTGCCAGAGGACAGGAAAATGGTCCGAGGTACCCTATGTACAGGCTTTCTGGCTGTTGCGCTCCTGTCCCACCCTATATACACTGTTCCCCTTCTGAAATTCTCCTAACCATGGCCCTTCTTAGCCCTACACCAACTCCCCCTCTGTCACCCTCACCAACTTCCTCCATATCCTCCCCTCCCTCATCGTCCTCACAGCCCAACTCTCCTGTGACTATGCCTCTCGTCACTCTCTTGGGTCCACCTCAATATCCACCTCTTCCCCCATGCCCACCCCTTTTCTGACTCACAAGTCAGCTCACACATAAGGTCCCAGACCACTCCCAATCTACCGCCAGCTCCCTTGCTTCCTCTCCACCAGGTGGCTGGCCTGGAGAGTCTCACCCATATCCACATACCCTTTTCACTCCAAGACCTTGGCCATATCAAACAGCAGCAGGCTCCTATTCGGCCAGCCCCTCCAACTACATCAAAAACTTTACCCAGCTGTCTCAGTCTTACACCCTCACCTGGCGTATTTGTCATCCTGGGGTCCACTACTACCCCAGAGGAAAGAAAAGCCATTTGGGCCACAGAGACATCTAGCCAACCCAGCAGACCCTGCCTGGCCACCTGGAACAGCTGCTATTCCAGACGTAGACCCAGACTGGGACTATCAAGAGGGATAGAGAGGAAGAGCCAACATTCAGTACATGGTAGAATGCTTATTGGAGGGAATGGAGACTACCTCCCTCAAGATGGTAAACTTACTTAAGTTAGATGAGGTAACCCAGGGCCCTGATGAAAAACCCAGCAGCCTTTCTTAACAGGCTGACAGAGGTTCTCACCACGTATACCCGGATTGCCCCAGATTCTCCAGCGGGGGTCATCACCCTAGCCAACTGTTTTATATCCCAATCAGCTTCAGACATTAAAAAAAAAAAAAAAAAAAAAACTCTCCAAGGCTGAGGATGGGCCTCAGACCCCCCTCCAAGACCTGGTAAAAATGGCCTTTAAGGTTTATAACGCCCAAGAGGAAGCCCCTGAAGCCAGCTGCAAGGCAAGGCTAAAACAAAAAGCCGACTCTAGGCTAATCTCCTTGAGACACACACCCAGGCACTGATAGCAGCCCTGCAGCTGGCCACGGGACAGAGGGTGGGTCCCCAGAAGCCACCACCAGGAGCCTGCTTCAAATGTGGTCACGAAGGCCACTGGGCCCGCCAACGCCCAAACCCCCGGCTCCCGACAAAGCCCTGCCCTTGTTGCAAACAGATGGGACATTGGGCAAGTGATTGTCCCCAGGTGACTCAGGCCCTGGCCTTACCGGGCCGAGATCTGGGCTCCCAAAAGGACATTTCCTCCCCGCACCCCGCCTTGGAACTTCTCTCTTTGATGAAGATTGACGGCACCCAGACTCAGGGACCCCCATAACCCAAGCCAAGCCCAGGGTAATGCTTCAAGTGGCAGGTAGGTCTATCAATTTCTTGATAGATACGGGGGCTACTTATTCGGTTCTTCCCTCCTTTGGGGGCACCTTATATCCTCCCCAGGTCTTGGTGGTGGGTATAGATGGCACGTCTTCACGACCCTAGCAGACTGGGCCACAGCCCTGTCAGCTTGACTACTTCCTGTTCACACACTCTTTTCTAATAATCCCTTCATGCCCCACTCCCCTGCTGGGGCAGGACATTTTAGCTAAGCTTAGGACCACCATTCACCTACCTCTCTCACTTTCCCAATCTCTCACCTTGCCCCTACTCCTCCTCTGCTCCCCTGAGGCTCCAGTTGTCAACCCCAGCATCTGGGACACTGAAATCCCTCTGGTAACAACTCATCACACCCCCGTCCTGATTAAACTACGTGATCCTTCCCACTTCCCAAACTGCCCTCAACTCTCCATCTCTCAAGACTCACCTATGCGGTCTTAAACTAACCACAGCCCGTCTCTTAGGCCAGGGCCTCCTAGTCCCCACGGCCTCGCCCTGTAGTATCCCCATTCTCCCGGTAGAGAAAGCTGCTGGCGGCTACCAACCAGTCCAGGACCTTCGACTGATAAATGAAGCCATGATCCCTGCCCATCCGATTGTCCCCAATCCCCATACTTTGCTTTCTGACATCCCTAGCAGTACGACTCACTTTATTGTCACAGACCTCAAAGATGCCTTTTTCACTATTCCCTTACCCCCACACTGCCAATTCCTCTTTGCTTTCACATGGACCGACCCAGAAACCCGACAGTCCTCCGAACTAACATGGATAGTCCTCCCCCAAGGGTTTAGAGATAGCCCCCATTTTATTTTTGGCCAGGCTCTGGCCACATGCCCTTTGGCCCCTAGTGTCCTCTTACAGTATGTGGATGACCTTCTGCTCTGCAGCCCCTCACAAGCTCTCTCTCAGATACATACCACTACTCTTCTTAACTTCCTCAGCTCTAAAGGATACCAAACATCTCAACAAAAAGCCCAACTCACCCAGACCTCTGTGACTTACCTAGGCCTAAAAATTACCCCAACAACCAAGGCTCTAACTACTGACAGACTCAGCCTTCTCCGAGACCTCTGCCCCCCTTCCACTGGAGAACAAATCTTGCCCTTTTTGGGGTTAACAAGATTCTTCTGGCACTGGGTCCCCAACTATGCTTCGCTGGCTAAACCCCTCTATGCAGTTGCAAAAGACAACCCTACTGGACCACTCTCTTCAGAAACAGAGGTCCAGAAGGCTTTCTACAACCTCCGCTCAGCTTTGCTGTCCTCTCCCTGCTCTTCCTGCCCAATCCCAACCTCTCCTATCACCTGTACACTGATAAAAAAGGGGGCATAGCCTCTGAAGCCCTCATAGAGCCTGCAGGCCCTGAAATGCTGCCAGTGGCATTTATCTCCAGTTAGACCCCACCGGCCGGGGATGGTTCCCCTGCCTATGCGCCCTGGCAGCAGCAGCAGCTACTCTATACGCAGATGCAAAAAAGCTAATTCTAGATCAGCCCCTAACTATATTCTTACCACACCAGCTGGCTGACCTCCTGGCTTCCAAATTCCTGTCAGGCCTTAGTGACTCTCGGCTCCAACAATTCCACCTGGTCTTTCTGGATAACCCCCAGGTTACTTTGGGCCGTAGCTCCGAGCTAAACCCCCTATCTTCTCTCCCCTCGCTTCCGACCTGTCCTTCAGCCAAAGACACAGGACCTCACTCATGCATAGAGATCCTAGACACTCTCACCCAACCACCCCCGAACCTTTTTGCTACTCCACTACAAAACCCAGACCTCACACTATTTGTAGATGGCAGTTCAAAACGAGACCCTAATGGTCATCAAGCTGCTGTGTATGGAGCTGTGACCACCAATGACATCCTTGAGGCTCGTCCGCTACCGGAGGGAACCACCTCCCAAAAGGCAGAACTAATAGCGCTCACTAGAGCCTTACACCTGGCAACGGGAAAAGGGGTTAACATCTATACTGACTCCAAATATGCCTTTTTGATTGCACATTCATTCAGCTATTTGGAGAGAAAGGGGATTCCTCACCACCAAGGGATCACCCATCTCTAATGCCCCCCTAATTGTCAAGCTCCTGGAGGCCATCTCACAGCCCACCCAGGTAGCCATCCTACACTGCAAAGGACATCAGACGACTCACAACACGGTTTCCCTAGGCAACAACAGGGCTACCAGGTGGCCAGACAGATAGCCTTACAGCAGGGAGCTCTGCCTATGCTATTTCTTAAGACCTCCCTCACACCTAACTACTCACAGGCCGAAATGGAGGCCCTCCTCTCACAGGAGGGCTCTTCCAAACACCCATTGGGATGGATCACGCTCCACGACAAACTAGTCCTACCTGAAAAACAGGCAATGTCCATTATCACCCAGATCCATGACTCTTTACACATTGGGCCCTGCACACTCTTAACCTTCCTTAGCCCTCTCTTTTCCGTTACATCTCCGACCTACCATTCAGGCAGTCCATCACTGCTGCCTAATCTGTGCCAAGATCTCTCCTCAAGTAGGACTCAGGCCGCCACAGAAAACTCACCAGCTGAGGGGACTCTTGCCAGGACAAGACTGGCAGATAGACTTTATTCACATGCCTAGACATCAGGCCTTCTGGTATATGCTGGTCTGTGTTGACACTTCTTCTGGATGGGTAAAAGCATTCTCCACTGCCCAGGAGACAGCCGATACCGTCGCCAACACTCTCTTAACACATCTCATTCCACGGCCTCAGTCATCAGGCAAGGTAGAACAGGCTAACGGCATCCTCAAGGCTCATCTGACCAGGCTAACAGCTGAACTTCGTCTCTCCTGGGTCGATCTCCTGCCAGCAGCCCTGACCCGCAGACAGACAACTCCTCATGCCAAGACGGGTTTGATACCTTTTGAACTGCTGTACGGTAGGCTGTATCTGCTGACTAACCTTCCGGATCCCACAACCCCACCTCTGGGGACTTACTTGCCCTATTTCACCCTCTTGAGGTCCCTACTTAGAGAACATGCTGACCGTGTCCTCCCTCAACCTGTCAGAGATCATAACCAGGCGATCCCGTCCCCTGCTTTGGCACCAGGAGATCTGGTTCTCCTAAAGACGCTGACGCCTCAACCCCTTCAGCCCTGGTGGACTGGGCCTTTCATGGTGGTCCTCACCACCCCTACAGCAGCCAAACTGCAGGGACACGAGCCATGGTACCATATCACACAGCTCAAGCAGGCTCCACTACACGGCCTGCCTTCTCCCAAACCCCTAGAGACTTACACCTCTAAAATCTCAGGACCTACCAAGATCACCATTACTTAGACACCCCTGCCTCCCGCCAATGACTGACATGCCCCATCCAATGCTTGTCTGGTCTCATCCGCTGTGGCTGTTGCCAGTTGCAACTCTGGCTATACTCTTCGCCATTGGACTGGCTGTCACGGCCCTCCAGGACTGACCACTCACACTTCGACTTTCACTGGCCCTTGCTCACCTTATTATCTGTTCACTACTCCTGGGGTGCTATTCCACTGGGGCGACCTGACCTGGCCATGTGTCTCTCACCCTAGCCTGCCCTGAAGACTTTATCTTGACCCTACTACAGGACCTTTGGCTGGCTACCCCAATTATTGACTGTGACTCTTTCAGGCAATTTCTGATCTGCACTTACAGGGAACCTTCCTCCTTTTTACAGAATCTCAAACTGACTTCTTTTTTATCACTCTCCTCCTAATACCATAACTAAACATGCTCTTGTCACTATTCCTCCTGGCCATGATAATACAGGTGGGACAACCCACGCCATGCCTCTGGGGCTGCACCGAACAGACGGGAAGGGGGCCCAAGATCAGAGGCGAGAACAAACCCAACATAAGGTCCAACAGGACCTCATAAAGTTGGCAACTAAAGCCTCTGATCCACACCATAAGCCCAACAAACTCCTAGACCAGGTTCATCAGGTGCTCAAACCTCTGGATTTTTCATCTCAAATTTTCACCAGCCTCAATGACACCTATCAGACCCTGACTGAAACCTCACCAAACCTCTGATGTTGGCTCTGTCTTCCCTTGAGACTCCAACCGTTCCTTTTCCAACCGATCCCCCGGAAATGGATGGAGGCCCAAAATCTCACTCGAAATGCCACTGAAGTAACCTTGCCAATGGGGCCCTAGACCACTGAGATACTGTATCTCCCAGCCAATGCCTCTTGTGTTCTGGCCAACGGCACCTCATTAACTACAGTGGCCTGTGACGGTTCGAGATGAGACTCTCCATCCCCAAACCCTCCGGTATGCAGAAAACCCAGGATATTCTTTCTCTGTAATCAACCACCTTATTACAATGCTTCCCACCTAATTGGACTCAGCCTTGCACCCCAGTCTTCCTTACTCCCTACCTGACCATTCTGACACCGCAGGCAGTGGAAGACCAGATCCAACAAACCCGCCACCGCCGGAGGGCATTGGCTGCAGCTCCCCTGCTCCTCGGGGGAGGTTTATTCACGGCCTTAGGACTGGGGGCGGGAGGATTGGGATCAGCCACGCACTTCTACTATAAGCTGTCCGCAGACCTCAATCGAGACCTGGACAAGGTGGCAGATTCCCTAATGGCATTACAGACCCAGATAACCTCTCTGGCAGCAGTGGCTCTCCAAAATTGAAGGGCCCTAGATCTGCTAACGGCTGAAAAGGGGGGAACATGTCAGTTCCTAAGGGAAGACGACTGTTTTTTCGTTAATGCCTCGGGGATAGTTCAGAACAAGGTCCAAGAGCTGAGAGAGAGAGCATCAGACTTAGACAGGCTAAGTCTGACGGTTCCGATTTCTCAGGATGGTGGAGGTTGTCTTGGGCAAAATGGCTTCTTCCACTTCTCGGAACCCTCACAGCCTTGTTCCTCGTCCTGTTGATAGGACCTTGTATTTTTCAGATTCTCCTCCGGAACGTCAGAGGAGATGACCAGATGGCTACTGGACAGATGTTGATGGTGGCTGCATACTCCAGACTCCCGTCCAGAGACCCTGAGGTCCCCTAAAGGTCACGGGGATCCGGCCACGACCCTCAGCCCCAGCGACACCCCAGTTCAGCAAGAAGAAGCCAGAAGCGCTAATGGCACCCCTTATCCTATCGAAAGGGTCAGAATGTAAGGCCAGACCAGGGGCCACGATGGGCCGCCCCTCCTCTCTCCCACTGGCGGGGGACGTCCCTAATGGAAGGAGCCTCCCAGATAGCAGGGACCAATGACAGCACACTTCACCAGCTAAAGCCGCCCCGCCCCAGCCACATAGGACCTGTCAGCCCGCAACGCCTCGGTCTGGCGACCTATCTGAACCCCGTTCACTAACCGTACCTTTTTGGGCAATCTAGCCTGACCATCCCCCGCAACGAACGCATATAAACCACTCCCAAGCACAGTCCAGGTGCAGACTTCCTCAACCTGCCTTGTTTGGGTCCGGGAACCCAGCTTGGGAGCGCTTCAGCATTAAAAGCCTGTTAAGACACTTTTTCGGTGTCCTGGTCGTCTTTTATCTAACACTAAGGAGACCAAAGGCTGCCCCAGCTCTAGACAAGAGAAGCAGGCCTGAACAGCCGCTTCCCACAGATGATTCAAATGTGATACGTGTATCAAGAAGGGGTTACGCTCTCTCTACCGAACTATAGCAGCTGGGAAGCAGAGGGAAAACTTATGCCCTCGCTTTGCTGCTTCTACCAACAGTTTCCCTCCTCTCACTCTGCTGGTAGAGCTTTAGAAACCCAACCCAAGCGCTGACATACCATGAGCTTCTGGGACACACTGTTATACATGGAGTAGCGAGAGGAAGTTCCCTCCACAAGAGAGTCTGCTTTGAATGCATCATCAAAAGAGTCCAAGCTGCGTTGCTTCCCCTCAGTCTCACTGTCAGACCCACTGAGGCTTGTAGCAGATGCTAGAAAAGAAAAAAGAAAATGTTTTGGTGTATTTATGGCACAATATAGCCTCTAAAAGTTCAAGTTTCATTTATACAACTAGTGTTCGGTATATGCATTGCACACACACAGTCCATTAAGTGACCCAGATCAAATGTATTCTCTCCCTCTTCTAGGCTGTGTAATCTTGGGCAAGGGCACTGAAGGTTCCTAAGGGTATCTGACACACAATGGGAGTTCAAAATATCAGTCTTCCTCTCCCATCTCTTACAAAACTGGGATATACATTTCTCATAGAGTTGTTTGAAGATTAAGTGAAAAAATGTATTTGGGAGTGCAGTGTCAAGTAAAAAATTAACAATATGATTATTATTTCTGCTATTTATTAGTTGAACATCACTTTCCAAACACTGATACCTGTTTTCATTTTCAAAAATTCTATCATGTGGACTACTAGCTTGCAATTGTCTAACCTCCTAGCTTTGTGTTTTCATGGTCCTTCAAACTTGTGGGTGAGAGGGGGGTGTCTACAGCACAGCCCCAAAGAGCTGGCTCACAGAGCGAAAGTTGGGGAAGAGAAAGGAAGAAGTGAAGGGGAAAGTGGGGATAGGAAAGGAAGAGGAGGAGAGAGAAGGCAGGGAAGACACGAGTTCAAGCAGCTGCACTAAGGTGGGGAGTAGAGGATCTGCAACTAAAGGCTCCAGGAGGGAGCTGTCGGCCTGGGTGAGTCAAGCCATTAGCATCATTTGTCAGCAACTTTGTTGCCAAAAGACTTCAAATAAGACCCACCTTAACAGCTACTAGAAGTGGTGGGTTATCTGTCTCCTGGCCAAAGGCGGGATAAGCCACAGTCTAGATAATCACTATAACTGCATCTTTTCTTCTCTTTGATAGATTTGTGAATCTCTTAGAAGATTTTAAGGA
Source organism: Neotragus moschatus (assembly GCA_006410615.1). Classification (NCBI taxonomy): domain Eukaryota; kingdom Metazoa; phylum Chordata; class Mammalia; order Artiodactyla; family Bovidae; genus Neotragus; species Neotragus moschatus. The sequence goes on from SJYA01002871.1 coordinate 2,145,864, forward strand.
ATTCCCTGGCAATCTAGTAGTTAGGACTCAGTGCTTTCATTGCCGGGTCGCTTAGATCCCTGGTCAGGGAACTAAGACCCAGCAAGCTACATGGCATGGCCAAAAAAAAAAAAAGATATCTCAACCCAATATAGTTTTATTCAGGTAGCTTCTTAAGCAAACCCACCCAAATTTGGAAATAAATTCTATCTCAAAGATCAGTTAAACAAGGGACTTCTTTGGTGGTCCAGTGGTTAAGACTCCACGCTTCCACTGCAGGGGGTGGGGGTTCGATCCCTGATCAGGGAATGAAGATCCTCCATGGTGCAGAGAGAGCAAGGAAAAAAAAAATCTGGTACACAATTTCTGCATATTTCTACTGAAAATGGTATAAACCACCAAGCCAGGAGGAATGCAGAACAGGAAATGACAGTGGTAGCGTTCAATCTGATCCCAAGGTTAAAGAAGCTGTACAGTGCTCAGGAGTACACAAGTCTCATTAACAAGCAATTGTGCTTATCTAAGAATAAAATTCTGGGGGCTTCTTTAGTGGAATAGTAGATAAGACTCCGTCTGACATTGCAGGGGTCACAGGTTCAATTTCTGATCTGGGAAAATTCCACATAGTGCTGGAAAACTAAGCCCCTTCATCCCAGAGCCTGTGCTCTGCAACGACAGAAGCCACTGGAGGGAAAAGCCCTTGCATTGCAAGGAAGAGTAGCTCCTACACGTCACAACTAGAGAAAGCCTGCATGCAACAACGAAAATCCAGTGCAGCTCACAATAAAATTTTTTTAATTTCTTCAATTTATGAATATTATTCTTGCAAACATCTGGTAGTTATTAGGATATAAATGCTTGCTATTTAGACCTAAATACTAACAAAACTGTTAGGTATTTCTTTGGGTATTTTAAGGGCATAGTGAAAAAAGTTAAGGCAACACTAAGAGTGTCAAGAACCAAGAAAACTTGGGAACCTCCACTCTATGTATTGAAATGATGAGACCATCAAGACACGTTGTCAACTGGATAAGAGAAGACCGAGACCATATCCATGAGCATGGCATCCTAACTTTCATGTTCTCAAAAAGGACAATAAGAATAAAATAGAATAAATTTTTATTTCTTATAATTACAAAAAGAGCTTTGGGAAGGCAAGATATACAAGACCAATAAATGCGATTAGCCACACATGTGTGGTTGAGGCATAGAGAAAGAATACCACAATGATTACTTGGAACAAGTGGAAAAAGTGAAGCCTGATTTCTATTTTTATATCACTAGAGTTTATAGTGACGATCTTTTTATATTTTTTGATTTATGAACCATGTGATTATATTAGCTATCAAAATTTAAAATAAATGTTAAAACAAAACCCCTAACTTAGCAACATAGCACAATTCTTTTAAGAAAGAAAGGAGGTCCTTGAGAAGAGATGTTGACTCAAAGTTTGGCTGCTTGTGGGAAGTATTTGAGGAAAGGCACAAAAGACAGCCATTAAAAAAAAATCCTCTATATACCCAAAATGGGCTTTATACAGGTATTCATAACTTGAGGATTACATTCTAATTCTAAAGCCTGTCTGCACTGATCCATCCATCTCCCTGTGAGAACACGGAGTCGCAAAGGGTTGACATTCAGAGAAGAGCGAGGTGTTCCCTAGCACCCAGGCCTGACTTTCCCTTCCACAGAGCTCCAATAGCACCAGTATTCACACCAGAAGCACAGCATTCATCACACTGCCTGAGAGCTAGTTGCCACATGCCACCCCACTGGACACAGTCACTCCTAGGGAGCAAGGACTGTGCCACAATTAACCTTCTAACACTTGAACTGAGGCTTTGCATTAAAACAAATAAACTAGGACTGTAGTGAATTTAAAGAACTGGCACCCAGTTGTCATCTTTGCTAAGCATCTACTGAGTGTACAACTCCTTAGGACATTCCCTCTTACAATACCTCAAACATGTGGTGTAAGACTTCCAGCCCTCAGAAATACAGGGAAGGATACATGTCATTATATATTAGGTTGGAACAAAAGTGATTATGGTATTGGATTGTGAATTTTAAAACCGTTATTAACTAGGCTCAGACACATCTTTATTCATCAAAATAGGAACCATTACAATCAACACATTTTTGCCAATGAGAAGTAAGTTGGTTTATTCCTATAGCATAAAAATCCATGCTTTGGGATTCAACAAACTCTTGCAAAGCATTTTCTGCCTCCCACTGGTTGTGGAAGCATTTTCCCTGCAAAAAGTCATTGAGATGCTTGAAGAAGAGGTATGGTGGATGAGACAAAACTTGGTAGCCCAATTTGTTCAAGTTTTGAATCACTGGTTGTGTGACATATGGTCAGACGTTGTCATGAAGAAGCATCGGGCCCCTTCTTTGATCAACACTGACTGCAAGCGTTGCAGTTTTCAGTGCATCTCATCAATTTGCTGAGCATACTTCTCAGATGTAATGGTTTCACTGGGATTCAGAAAGCTGTAGTGGATCAGATGGGCAGCAGACCACCAAACAGTGACTAAGATTTTTGGGGGTGCAAGTTTGGCTTTGGGAAGTGCTTCAGAGCTTCTCAGTCCAACCACTGAGTTGGTTATTGCTGACTGTCATATAAAATCCATTTTTCATCATACATCACAATCTGATCAAGAAATGGTTCACTGCTATTGCACAGAATACGAGAAGATGACACTTCAAAATGACAATTTTTTTGATTTGCAGTCAGCTCATGAGGCACTCAATGACTGAGCTTTTGTACCTTCCCAATTTGCTTCAAATATCAAATGACCATAGAATGGTGGACGCTAGGTTCTTTGACAACTTGTGTAGTTCTAAGAGGATCAGCATTGATGACTGTTCTCAGGTGGTCGTTATTAATTTTCAATGGCCAGCCACTATGAACTTCATCTTCAAGCCTCTTGTCTCCTTTGCAAAACTTCTTGAACCACCACTGCATTGTAGGTTCACTAGAAGTTTCTAGGCCAAATGCATTGTTGATGTTGTGAATTGTCTCCACTGCTTTATGACTTCAAACTCAATAGCTTGAATTTGCTTTTCATCTAACATAATTTCCATAGTCCAAAAAGTAAAGACAAACAGCAAGTAAACAGACATTAGCAGGAGAAAAAAAGGTGAGAAATGTGCATTAAAATGATGTATAATATCACATTTAAGAATGTATTCCAGTATCAAATGGCAAATTTCAACAATACAAAAACTGCAATTACATTTGCACCAATCTAGTATTTGTCCAAATACAGTGTACAACACCAGGAGTGAAGCATAATGTTGTATCAGCATAGACAGTGAAGTCGTTCAGTTGTGTCCAACTCTTTGTGACCATGGACTATAGCCTACCAGGCTCCTTGGTCCATGGAATTTTCCAGGCAAGAATACTGAAGTGGGGTGCCACTGCCTTCTCCAGGGGATCTTCCCAAACCAGGGATCGAACCCGGGTCTCCCGCATTGCAGGCAGACGTTAGGTTCATCAATTTTAACAAATACAGCACTCCGGAGAGAGATGTTGCTAATGAAGGAGGCTGTACACACAGGGGTAGGGGTGTAGGAGATCCCTTTCTACTTTCAATTGAGTTGTGAAACAAACCACTGTAAAAAAAAAAAATAAAATGAAGTCTTAAAATTTTTTTTTAAGGTTCAACAAAAAATTAAGCATGAAGATGGAATATCTATATCCTGACAGAGAACTGTATCCCCCTTGGACTACTCTTTAGCACCTTGTACCAAGGCCAAAAAAGGACACCTTATACTGTTTAATAGATCAGACAACAACTTTGGTTCAGGACCTGTTTTTATAGGCTGTCCATGTTGTATACAATGGAGTACTGTTCAAAAGTATCAATCCTATTCCCAGAGAGCTAAAAAATCCAACAGCTAAGATAAACATGCATTTTTCAGTATACATGACATTCTGCAAAAGAAAAGCAGGTGAGCATGTGTGAAAAAATTAGAATAAACTTAAAACCAAAATTCTGGCTTCTGAGGAGGAATGTTGGCTGAGAAAAATCCCTGAAAGAGAGGCACCAGATCGGCCTTCGTCCTCTTAAGGTGACCCTCCAATTCCCTCAACAAGGAGCCGATGTGCTTACATGGGCCAATGCAGCACATGTCACAGAGTGCTACTCAGAAGGACAGACCCAGAACGTTAACAATGAGTAACCATGGAAACTGAGAGGCACGGTGATATTTATTTTCTGTCTTGGCTTTTCTGCATTTTCTGTGTGAGAAATAAGAATATATTAGTTTCAAAATTAGGGTTAAAGGAAAAAAAAGATAAAGAAATAAAGTCTCATTCAATAAGTCTTGTGCAGAATTTGTTTTCAGAGTAATCTTCAGAGGACAGCAGATATGAGGGAAAAGACCTGAGTAGCTCAAGACTAACTCTGGGCCTCTCATCGCCCAGGCAGAGGAGAGATGTGAGCTCAACAGAGCTCCCACACACTGAAGAGCTGTGCTTCCCAAGGTGCAGCGTCTTTCTCCTCAGTTGCTCCCTGACTCTAACCTATACTGCTCAGTAGGGGGCAGCTCCCTGGGCACAGCCCTAAAGTTTCTCAGGGAAGCCCAGGGATCCTGCCACCAGACTAGCCTAGAAGTTAGCATGTTACATCAGTTGTTATTTCTTTCACCGGCTATCTGGAGACTCACATGTCTATCTATACACAGGTTAGGAGAGCCTGGTCTCCTTCTCATAAGACAATGTGCCCTTGATCCAGCTCTAGGGAGCTGCCAGGTTTGCTTAAGGATCCATCAGTGGGAACCCATCAATATGTTACCATTCCTGGGCATGCAGGGTTCCTGCCACCGTCAGATCCCAGAGAGAGAGATCTTTTGTTTTGTCTTCATAACATTTTTAGACCAAAATGACAGAGAGAACCAAATTTGGGCGCAAGGCTCACTGGGCAAATCCTTGGTGGCTCAGGTGCAATATTCCTGGACCACACTCTGGCACAAAGATCTTTCTACTCCATTTCTCTTTCCAAGGTGTCACCAAGAATACAGTTGTCCCGCCCAGGATCTGAGAATGAGGTTGACGGGAGCTAAAATATCCGACTAGGCTTTTCTTTGTGAGATGGAGAAGTGTGCTGGATTAGCAGATAAGCCTTATTTCTCTATTTCATGTGCTATTTAAACCCTGTTCTTAGCCTGACACCACTGAAGCCAAGTGCCCTGGAACAGTCTTGATGTCCACAGACTGCCACAGCCACTCTTTTCAGATGAGAAGACACCTGTCTCTGCTGCAGCAAGAGCTAAAGAGGAAGTTTAGCCTCCCAAGACTGATAAGAATTTAGCAAATATTGAGCAGACAATCTTGTAATGAGGATATAAATTAACAGGAGTAATAATGTCGGTCTATTAAAATCATGAGTTTCATTAAGAAGGTGCCAAAGCTGGGTGGCATTCCCATTTACTCCCCAGGAGCTTCCCTTCTAAAACCTACCGGAGAGCCCAAGACATTCTTCCATGTGAGCCCAAGACATTCTTCCATATTTTCACTTAAGATTTCTTCTCTACCCGATAGAAATCATTATTCTTAAATCATTTTAAAGACAAGAGGTTTATTTTAAAGAATCAGAGGTATCCCAGCTACTGACAGAATTTTCATAATAGAACAGTAGGTCAAACATGTCAGGATTAAAAATGACAGTGACAACACGTGAGGGGCAGCTCTGGCCACCAACAGCCATGATGAGCAGCACACAGATGCGGGAGAATAAACTGCACACTGCCATAAACACCACAGCCTGCCTAACAACTGCTGCGGAGCACACTCACTCCTGTTTAAAGACTCAATTTCTCCTTCATGCCGGACGAATGGTAACTCGTTAGAGCAATTTAAACAGATACCGATAAAGGAAGTTTTTGATTAAGGTCATGAATCTAGGCTGACAGGAAAACGATGGTGTTTCAAGGAAAATAGCCTATTTAGGGAAGAATTAAGCCTGGTGGAGGGGAAAGCACTTTCAGCTGAAGGAGCCCGGCAACTTCCAGAGCAACACGCTGTAGGAGGGCTGGGAGCCCACACGGGATGTGCAGCTGAGGACAAAAGGAAATCGTCTCGGGGTCTAGACCAACCTATCCTGTGACAAACAACCAAAAAGAACAAAATAACTGCCATCTGCCGCTCCTTGCTTAATTTCCAAGAGTATATTTAGGCTTGAAAATGCCTTCAAACTCCTCTTAAAATACTCAAAAGAACACACGATGACCCAGTGGCCATGACAACAACATCCCTTTTCTTCTTTAGTCTGGTCAGATGTCAGTCTCAGACTGGCAATGCAGCTACCCTGTCAATAATGCAAAATAAACAAACTGATTAAACTAAATAGACCTATTAATGAGTTACCACATTGATCTAGCAAAGGAAGCACAAACAAGGCCCAGACAGACAGAAACAGCAACTACTGATTTTTTGTTTCTCTATCTGCACTCCCTAAAGAGCATTTTTCAATCATTTACTCAACAGTGTGTCCAGGTAGCAGTGGTTGGAGAGGAAATGCACCTGCTTTAATGCAGTGTGCTGAGCAGCAAAGCCATACAGAGCTCTCAGGGGATATGCAGTTTCTGGGGAGACAGAAAGCTACTGGAGCACACTGTCCAGGGGACGCCTGAAAGAAGTCACCACAAAAGGAGACGACAGAGATGCAAGGCACTTAATGAAATGATCCTCTGCAGACTGCAGGAGGGGTGGGCACAATCAAAGAGGTGAAGCATTTTAAGGCTCTTAGAAAAGATGCCACTGTTGCCTTCCATCAGTTCTATTCGGTAAATACTTCAGTTCAGCCGCTCAGTCGTGTCCGACTCTTTGCGACCCCATGAACTGCAGCATGCCAGGCCTCCCTGTCCATCACCAACTCCCGGAGTTTACTTAAATTTATGTCCATTGAGTCAGTGATGCCATCCAACCATCTCAGCCTCTGTCTTCCCCACTTACTGAGCCATTTATTCCACGCCAGGCATGGGGCTGCAGGGGGAGGGGCACAGACAGCAAGTTTGCTGATGAAGACACCAGACCCTCATCCTCAGAGCTTTCTGTGGAGCTGCTGCTGCTGCTAAGTCACTTCAGTCGTGTCCGACTCTGTGCGACCCCATAGACGGCAGCCCACCAGGCTCCCCCGTGCCTGGGATTCTCCAGGCCAGAACACTGGAGTGGGTTGCCATTTCCTTCTCCAATGCATGAAAGTGAAAAGCGAAAGTGAAGTCACTCAGTCGTGTCTCTTAGCAACCCATGGACTGCAGCCCACCAGGCTCCTCTGTCCATGGGATTCTCCAGGCAAGAGTACTGGAGTGGGGTGCCATTGCCTTCTCCATCTGTGGAGCTGCCCCTCCCTAAAATAAGCTGACCCGGGAAGTTAACAATGTTTGCCTCTGCCTCATTTTTCTGCCAATCAAAGGGACCGAATGGCCTACTGCCAGACATATACAAGGTACTGGCTACCTCTAGATTTCCATTCTGTACACACAACAGGAACAGTCAAACCTGACTGAGTCATATGGTGCTACTTCTGAAAAGGTTAAAGCCATTTGGCAGAATTAAGGGCAGTTTGTTGGAGGATGGGAGGGAGGGGGGATAATCTCCACAGTCACATTTTTAAAAGCTTGAAATTTAAATTAGACTGCTTCCCTTGAAAGAGTCTTAAGTATACACCTTCGTCTCCTGGGAGTCATTCTCTTGAGAGCAAATGTCCCCCGAGATCCACTCAGGACCAGATACCTCCACCACCTAAGTATTCCCCTAGGCACACACTCCCCCTCTCCCTTGCAGGCCATTTCTCCTGCTCAAGACTGAAGATTCTACCTTCAAGTTGCTCAAATCCCAAGTGATAAGCAAAATTCCCTTCCTCAACAGTTGCCAGAACCGATTCACCCAATATATTTTTGCCTTCCCAAGTTAGCAACCTCAATGACATAAACCCTTTCCCACCCACCCTAAAATCCACTGTGACAACTTTAAAGCCGCACCTATCCTCACACAGAAGGTTATAAGAAGAGTCTCTTATCTAGTGGGGATCATGGCCACACCAAATGCTTCATTAGCTGTCTGCAAGGTCTGTCAAGTTCCTCCCTTCTGGACCAGCTATTCAGTACACCTGATGAGTACTGCTAAGTCACTTCAGTCATGTCCGACTCTGTGTGACCCCATAGACGGCAGCCCACCAGGCTCCCCAGTCCCTGGGATTCTCCAAGCAAGAACACTGGAGTGGGCTGCCATTTCCTTCTCCAATGTATGAAGGTGAAAAGTCAAAGTGAAGTCGCTCAGTCATGTCTGACTCTTGGCGACCCCATGGACTGCAGCCCACCAGGCTCCTCTGTCCATGGGATTTTCCAGGCAAGAGTACTGGAGTGGGGTGCCACTGCCTGATGAGTAACCGCCCTTCAATTAGCCAACCTCTTGAGAATAAACTGTATTTTCTATCACCCTCAAGGGAATGCTTTACACTATTTCAGTCACCAATCTGTCATCAAATTTCATTCCAATTTACCACTGATCCAGCAGAGGATACAAAATTCAAGACTGCTGGGGGTANATGAGTAACCGCCCTTCAATTAGCCAACCTCTTGAGAATAAACTGTATTTTCTATCACCCTCAAGGGAATGCTTTACACTATTTCAGTCACCAATCTGTCATCAAATTTCATTCCAATTTACCACTGATCCAGCAGAGGATACAAAATTCAAGACTGCTGGGGGTATTGGGTGCCCAAAACATCATATCCACCCAGCACTGGGAACATGGCATTTGGAAACAGGGTCTCTGCAGAGGTAATCAAATTAAGATGAGGTCATACTGGATTAGGGTGGGCCCTCATCCAATGACTGCTATCCTCCTAAGAAGAGGGAAATCTGAACACAGACACATACAGCGGCAAAGACTGGAGTTACGCTGCTGCAAGAACACCAAGAATCGCCAGCAACTAGCAGAAATGAAAAGAGGCAAGGCAGGATTCTTTCTTAGTCTTGGGAGGGAGCATGGCCCTGCTGTAACCTTCATTTTAGACTTCCAGCCTCCAGAAGTCTGGAGAATATATTTCTGTTGTTTTAAGCTACGTAGTTCATGGTACTGTTAGGAAATTAATACAGCTGGCAACTCAAGGAAAATGTAAACAGAGCTACTTCTAATTGTTTGGTATTTCAGGCAAGCTCCAAGATAGAAAGCTTCACAGAAAGCACCTGCGGAAACTGTGAACATCTGTCACCCTAGAAAACAAGCAAAGCAAAATGCTAGTTTCAACCAGATCAGTGAAATCCTTAAAGCTTAATGAAAACAGTGAACACAGGGGTGCTCCAATTCCTTCGGGTGTTTCTGACCATAACTGCCAAGGGAACTGAGAAAACAGAATGCAAAAACCTGAGGGAAATTAAGCCAGATCACCACAGCAAAGAGCCCAGNAAGCAAAGCAAAATGCTAGTTTCAACCAGATCAGTGAAATCCTTAAAGCTTAATGAAAACAGTGAACACAGGGGTGCTCCAATTCCTTCGGGTGTTTCTGACCATAACTGCCAAGGGAACTGAGAAAACAGAATGCAAAAACCTGAGGGAAATTAAGCCAGATCACCACAGCAAAGAGCCCAGCCCTGTGAAAGAGCCCCAGGATCATCAACAGCTGAGAGCAAGGCGCACTCAAGGCTCACCACTATGTCTACCCAGCTGAAGGCAGCAAAAGAGTGCCACTCACTGAAGGACCACAAGAGAACTAAGGCACACCTGTAGAAAATCCAGTATTTTAGTTATAACACATTCCCAACTCCCAACAGGAGAATGGCAAAAGAGGTCTACAGCCGATATATCTTGGTAGAATTTGACAAATTTTCCTCATGGGGCAGTGGGCTGTATTCTGCCCAACTGAGGCATCAGGGATTCAAGCAGCCAGATGGTCAGTGGTCTCTGACCACCGAGGCAAGCTTACCTTTTGCTGCATGATTGACAGAGGAAGGCGGCTCATCATCAGATGTGGAGCTGAGGCTCAGGGCAAGCTCAGCAACTCTTTTCTTCTGTTTCTTGAGAGGGGCAGTGCATTCCGAATCATTTCTCCTCTTCATTGTTACTGCAACCATAAATCCAGATAGTCAACTGCCCTGGTCAGAGCCACTAGGATCACAGCAGGGAATTCCAGAGTAAACCATTAATGGGATGAAAGCTGGCAACTCCAAACAGCTCCCAGTGTCAGTGCCTGAACAGCTTCTTCCTCAGAATGATACCCAGGAAGGCTAGCCAAGCTCTGGTTTTCAAGAAGAGCTGTCAGTTTTACTGGAAAATGTGGCGCTCACAGACCCAGAAGTCTCTGGGCCACTGGTGTCAAATGCTAAAAAGTCATGGATCAACTCCACAAGCCACAAGGGAAAAACAAGGCCTTAGGTACTTGCTATTCTATAGTTTTGATGCAACAAGGGACACGTGTGATAAGGTACACTGGAAATTAATCATGAAACATAATGAATATCAACAAATATTTTCAAGGTGAAAAGACCATCCCAGAAAGGCTACTCCATTGCCATTACTATTTCACCAGTAAAATTAAGAGATTACACAATATGATACAAATACTGATTTTTGGTTTACTTCAGGATGTTTGAAAACATGGGCAAATTGGGAGAGTTTTTAAATGGAGTAAGGAATGGAAGCAGTGGTTGACTTGACTGAAAAAATGGAAGAGTGGGAAAGCTAGCAGCACCAGACTTATCATATCATAGGACTCAGGTACAAAAACAGCAATTTTAAGAACAAGAACCTGCCTCCACAAAAAGAATGGTACGAGGCAAGGCACCGTGTCACCATCATCCATGCCCATGGGTAAGCATGAGAAGCAAACACGAGGGGGGAAATGAGATGGAATGAAGTAATAACAAGATTCCTGAAATCATTCCTCAAGGAGTGATTAAACTGAAAAACAAGAGTGGGTGAAAACAGAGTGGCTATAAGAGGACTCAGAAAAGAGAAAGTACTCAAAAATGAGAGCAAACAGGTGGGTGCTGAGTTGGCCTGCAACTGCTTGGGGAAGGGGAGCTGCAGGGGCACAAGAGCAGGCGAACAGCATGGGTCAGGGCAGCAGTGCTGAAATCCAAAGATATCACTGATCCCTCATGATTCAAACATGAATCACGTTTCACTTCTCTCCAGCTCAAGGATGAGCCAGTCAATCCAACACACAATCTCCTTTTTAAGGAGGCAACCTTTTAACTAGGCATAGGCAGGAGCTATCCTGAGGAAGAAGGAAGAACAGGAGATGCTGAACAGAAAGCAAAACCAGGCTAAGCTATATTTAACTTTAAACTACGGTCTTAAAAATCCCACCTCCCGGCCCCTGCAACCATCACCACCTCCAAGGCCCATAACCTAAGCAAAAAGGGCCCTCTGATTCCTAGCACCTCTGGGGGAGGCTGGAAGCACAGGATACTCAAGAACTGTGTTGAGATGGATGCAGGAAAAGGAGTGGAAATAGTGCTCGAAAGGCAGGAGGTACTGGTGCTCCGCCCCTACACATCCTAGATCTGGACCTTCCAAACGACCTCATCCAACCCTCTTTCCTTTGCAAGGAACTGAGGCCCGAGAGGGGAAGGCCGCGCAACCAACCGACCTACCTACCACAGCTCAAGTGACCTACACATCCAAAAGAATGTGCCCTGGCAGGGAATTCCTAAGAGGAAGGCAGAAGGCCGGCTTCGACTCGTTGCTCTCCCAGGGAAGGGGTTCAGATCCCCACTCCATCTCCCCAGGCCTGGGTTTCGCACCGCCACCCGTTATCACAAGAGGGAAGAGATGAGCTCGCGTCCCTCCCGGCCAGCCTTCTCATTTGTAGACAACGTGAGTGTGTGAAGAATATGTGCGCAGAGACGTGTGTAAGCAGCGGCTGGTGGACTGGAGACAGGGCGCGGGGGAAGAGACAGGGGATATAAGGGAGGAGGGGAAAGAGAAGGGGCGGCAAGGGTCACGGCCGCCAACGCGGGGTCCGAGGCGGCGGCGGCGGACGTGAGGATGCTGAGCCCCGCGTGCCCGCCCGCTCGCCGCCCCCCCACCCGGGGCCGCGCGTCGGCACTCACGCTGAGGGAAGAGGGCGACCTGCCAAGGAGCGGAGAGGGGGGGCGGTCAGGCCGCCGATGCCGCCGCCACCAGGCCTGGCCCAGCCGCTGCCAGAGCCGCCGCCTCCTCCCTCAGTTTCGCTTCCCCTCTAGCCCGCCCCGTTCCACGGGCCGCCTAGTCGCGCTTGGGTCCCGCCCTGCGGGCCGCGCAGCCTGATGACGTCAGGGCAGCCCGCTTCCCTCCACCCCTCGCGGGCCCTGGCCCCGGGGAAGACCTACTCGGCTTCGGGCCCGCCCCACCCCCACCCTGCCCCGGGGCCGTCCAGGGCGCCTGCGCAGAAGACTTGACGCGGAAGGGCTATAAAAGTGAGAGTAACCGGGTCTCCTCTTCTGGCTCTAGAGGACGAGAAACAAATGTGGAAAGCAGAAAAGGCCAAGTGGCATCACATCAACTCCTCTCTCAATCAATTATTCTCTTAATTTTACAGATTAAGAACAAGCTTAGAGAGGTAAAGGGTAAAATGGTTTGAAGGTACACGCACCCAACCTTGTTGTTCACTGCTGTTATCTCCAACATAGAGAAACAGTGCAACCTCTACAGATACTGAAGTAAGGTCCAGAGGAAAGGAGAGCTGTCTATGGCCTCTTACCGTATGGACACAGATGGCTTCCCATGCCAAGCTCCTCTTCTGATCTTCAGACCAATGGCGCCAGAAGTTTGCTGAGCGTCCTCGGTTTCACCTTGTTATTGGAGTCCAAGCTTGCTCTGCTCGCCCCAGGACAGGCCAATGACCCGAGACCAGGGCTTGAGGCAAGGAATGCAACTTCATTCGGAGAACTGATAGACTGAGAAGCTGGCAGACTGTATCTCAAAATAACTATCTTGCCAGGTGTTTTTAATAAATCAGCAATGGGGGAGGTGAAGAAACAAAGTAAAAAGGCCATTGATCTTGCAAAGATTTCCTAGAATAGCAAGCCTCAGGCAGGGGATGTGTTAATTTCTTACATCTTGCCATCTACAGGTGGACAGGGTTCTGAACAAACGCACTTTAACAGTCAGGCAGAGGAACAGGATTCTCTGAGGCAGAGCTTACAAATTATTATAATAACAAAAACAATGAAAAGCAAGTCTAAGAAACACCTCCAACATGGAGTCAGAATGGGCCTGCAACAACTTCACACCCATAAATTCATGTCTGACCTTACGTTCTCCCATAAGCCTGCTCTTTTTCCACTGAATGGCACTGAGGTAGGAAATGGATGGGCCCCTGGGCTGGACAGCTGGTGTTTTTCAACCGTAGTAAAACTGAAGCTTTGCTTTCCCCAGACACTCCAAGGACAGAAGCCGAGCTGTGTTGAAGTAAGGGGGTGAAATGACCACTCCTGAGATCAAGGAAGACTTCCCTGTCTGCACATGTGCAGGAAGGTTCCTTAGGGGTCAAAAAGGGAGGGGGCGCCACCCCATAGTAAGTGTGGACAAACCCCCTACAGGTTTCTGTGGTGGAATCCATCTTAGCAAAAAGTTGTGCATGCATGTTGGGGAGGGTTCTAGAACAGGTCAAGTGTGGGAAAGGAAATGAGATAACTGACCAATGATTAAAAAAAAAAAAGGGAAAGGACTTCCCTGGTGGTCCAGTTGGCTAAGACTCCATACTCCCAATGCAAGAGGACGGAGTTCCATTTTTGGTCAGGGAACTAGGTCCCACAAGCCACAACTAAGACTTCACAAACTGCAACTAAAACTCCTAAGTGATGCAATGAAGACTAAATATCTGCATGCTGCAACTAAGACCTGGTGCACCCAAATAAATAAAAATGAAATTAAATATTTTTTAAAAGATTTATTTGTGCAAATGGTATTAAAGCTTCAACAATTTTTTGAATCAAGGCAAAAATAATGCTTTTTCAAGGAATTCTAGAATTCTTCCAGTATGTTTGAGTTAAAACTTCAATTGTAGTTTTTTGTTCTAAGATGAATGAATTCATCTTTGATTAGATCAACATCTTGATCTCTTTGATTCAGTTTATTTAAGAAAGGAATGGACTGCATATCTGTGGTTCAACTTAGAAGCCATAAGATAGAAATAACTTTTGAAAGACTTCTAAAGTGTTCCAGAAATTTGCAGATTTCTCTTTTCAAAGAAATTTGACAGAATTTTATATTACAACTCTGTCTTAGAAAAGCATATCTTCCAGTTTCTTCCTTATTAATCACTTAACTGAAAATGTTTTTTAAATTTTTTAGGAAGCATTTATAACATTGACCTCATAACATTGGATTGAAAGGTTTAACTCATTCACATGATCAAAAGTATATGTCAGGTAAGCCATACATGAAAACCAAAACTCTCATAATGTCCCAAGAGTGGATTTTCTTTTCCTTCTTTGTTTTTAAACTTTCTGTTCAAGTAAAACTTCTGCCCTTAGTTTGAAAATATGCTTGAAGGCATATCTTTATGAAAACTAGCAAACTTACATGTGGAAGGAATTTATATTTTACTCTCATATCTTTACAAAAAAATTTTCAATGCGTTTGACTCAAAGATCTGCCTCTGATAAAGTTGATGGCATTTGTGACTATTGACAAAACCTCTTTTTGAGGGCTGTTAGAAAAATTTTTTTGCCAATGCTTGTCTAAGTAGAAAGACAATGAATGTTGTGAAGAGTTTACTTTCTTATGAAAGTAGTAAAATGAGATGCTTTACCAAGCATCTCAGGGGCTCCATCTGTGCAGAATACAAAGTTTTCTTACCCAAAATTTTATTTGGTAAACAATATGTTTACTCTTTTCAAAATGTTCATAGCCTTTGTGGTTTCCAAAAGGACTCACAAGATAAGAATTCTTCCTTGATGGCATCAGTATGAGTACAGGATACAAAAAGGAAGCTGGTGACATTGAGACCCACGTCTTACTTAGATGCCCTTTTACGCTGGGAAAATGTAAGATGCTCTTTCAATTTTGCTTACATTACACTTCAGTTCACATTCATTTTTACACATGCACACACACCATTTGTGTTCTAACACATTGGATAATTCAAGTAAAACAATATAATACAAGGCTGTCAAAATCAATTACTTTTCCTTGACATTTCATTTTAAACTGGCTTTGTGAAAAATAGCTGGCTTGAAACTCAACAATAAAAAAACATCTGGTATCTGGTCCCATCACTTCATGGGAAATATAAGGGAAAAAAGTGGAAGCAGTGGCAGACTTTATTTTCTTGGGCTCCAAAATCACTGCTGATGGTGCCTGCAGCCATGAAATTAAAAGACACTTGCTCCTTGAAAGGAAAATGTCCTAGACAGCATATTGAAAAGTAGAGACACCACTTTGCCAAAAAAGTCCTTATAATCAAAGCTATGGTTTTTCCAGTAGTCATGTATAGATGTGAGAGTTGGACTGTAAGGAAGGTTGAGTGCAGAACTGATGCTTTTGAACTGTGGTGCTAGAGAAGATGTGACAGTCCCCTGGACTGCAAGGAAATCAAACCAGTCAATCCTAAAGGAAATCAACCCTGACTATTCATTGGAAGGATTGATTCTGAAACTAAAGTTCCAATATGTTGGCCACTGATGCAAAGAGTCGACTGACTGGAAAAGACCCTGATGCTGAGAAAGACTGAAGGCAAAGGAAGAGGGTTACAGAGGATGAGATGGTGGGATGGCATCACTGATTCAATGGACGCGAACTTGGGCAAACTCCAGGAGATAGTGAAGGACAGGGAAGTCTGGCATGCAGCAGTCCATGGGGTGGGATAGTTGGACAAAACTTAGTGACTGAACAATTGAAAAACAATATAAACACATTGTTTTTATGAACCACTTGAAGTAAATTATATAGGCATGATACCTCTTGATCCCTAAATACTTAACTGTTTATGTCACAAGAATAAGGATAGTCTGTTCCTTAACCATAGTATAATTATTGAAATCAGGAAGTTAACACTGATACGATATTTTAATCTCCAGATCTTCTTTATATTTCACCACTCGTCCCATAATGTACTTTGTAGTAAATAATTTTTTTGGATAAATGAATAAATAAAATGTGGTATATTAGAGAACAAACATCATTGCTAGGGGGAAGAGATAGGGAGTTCAGGATGGACATGTACACACTGTTATATTTAAAATGGGTAACTAACAAAGACCTACAGTATAGAACATGAAACTTTGTACAAAGTTATGTAGCAGCCTGGATGGGAGGGGAGTTTGGGGAAGAATGGATACATGTATGTGTATGGCTGAGTCCCTTTGCTGTTCACCTGAAAATATTACAACATATATACAAAATAAACAGTTTAAAAAAAAGATAGAAAATGTGGTATTTACTTACATAATGGTAAAAAGAAATCCTGTCATTTGCAGCAACATAGGTAACTAGAAGGCATCATGCTAAGTGAAATGAGCCAGATAGAGAAAGAGAAATACTATATGGTATGACATATCAGGAATCTGGGGGTTGGGGGGCATTCGATCTCATGGAAACAGAGAGCAGAAAAGTGATTGCCAGGGGCTGGGAGGTGTGGGGTGGGGAATATAAGGAGAGGTTGGTAAAAGTGTACATAAACTGCCATTTTTAATATGAATAAGGCATGGGGATCTAATGTATAACATGGTGACTATAGTTGATAATATTATATTGTATAATTGAAATCTGCCAAAACAGTAAAACTAAACTTTTTTCACCAAAAAAGGGGGTAAATATATGAGGGGATAGATGTGTTATGGAGAAGGCTGGCACCCCACTCCAGTACTCTTGCCTGGAAAATCCCATAGACAGAAGAGCCTGGTAGGCTGCAGTCCATGGGGTCGCTAAGAGTCAGACATGACTGAGCAACTTCACTTTCACTTTTCACTTTCCTGCACTGGAGAAGGAAATGGCAACCCACTCCAGTGTTCTTGCCTGGAGACTCCCAGGGATGGGGGAGCCTGGTGGGCTGCCGTCTATGGGGTCGCACAGAGTCAGACACGACTGAAGTGACTTAGCAGCAGCAGCAGCAGCAGCAGCATATGTGTTAACTTCATGGAGAGAGCGACTCATTCACAATGTACACATAAATCATCATACTGCACACTTTAAATAGCTGAAATTTAATTTGTCAATGATATCTCAATAAGCTGGAAATTTTTTTCTGGTCCAGGGACCTACCCAGTATCACATATCAAATTATATAATGTCTCTTTAGTTCTCTTTAATCTGGAACAGTTTCTAAAAGTTTCTAGTTTATAACCTTGACATTCTTTAAAAGCTGTTTTGTGAAATGCCCCCAAATTGGAACCTAATGTTTCCTCATGATTAAACTGGAATCATGTACTCTTGGCAAGGATAGTATAGAAATGATATTGTGTCCCTCTTATGGCAGGGGAGGGGCATGATGTCTGTCTGTACCATTACTAGTGACAGTAATGTTGACCAGCTGTTCAGCTGTTTAAGGGGGTGTCTAGATTTCTCTAGGGCTTCCCTGGTGGCTCAGATGCTAAAGTGTCTGCCTACAATGCCAGAGACCCAGGTTCGATCCCTGGGTCAGGAAGATCCTCTGGAGAAGGAAATGGCAACCTACACCAGTACTCTTGCCTGGAAAATCCCACGGACGGAGGAGCCTGGTAGGCCCCAGTCTATGGGTTGCAAAGAGTCAGACATGACTAGTTTCTCTACCATGACGTTACTATTTCTTCATTTTCCATTAACAAGTATTTTGAAACTATCTGCATGTTCTGTTCCTCATCAAACCTTTACCAACAAGTTTTAACTTTTGAGGATGACTCCTGCCCAAATCAATTTTCACTGTGTAATCTACTAAATGATAGCCTTCTAATTCCATCATTCTGACTTTAATGGTCAGCATTCTATCGTAAGTTTTCCTTCTCCCTAATGTATGCATGTATATATGTATGTGGTTATAATAGCATTAGATCATTATACATTACTATTGTTATTTAATGCTCCAAGTGACATTTTTGAAAGAATTTTTGTATGGTTTTTAAATAAATTGCTTTTATGAATCTATAGATAAATAAGTAATTTGTGTGTTAAGTAAAATGATATTCAAGAAATATGTATAGTAAGTTGTAGAAGATGGCAAGTCTTACACTTTATCTGGTTTCATCACCATTAATGACTTTTAATCCTCAGACACAGATTATAGCAGAGGTAGCTCAAAAATTGAGAGACTGGTTCAAGATGGCAGAGTAGAAGGACACGTACCCAGCTCTTCTCATGGGAGCACTGAAATCACAACTGCTGAACAACCATCAACAGGAAGACACTGGAACCCACCAAAAGAGATACCGCACTTCCAAAAACAAAGGAGAAGCCACAGGGAGATGGTAGGAGTAGGAATCCCCAGAGGATGTCACTTTGAAGGTCAGTGGGATTTGATTACAAGACTTCCACAAGACTGGGGGAAACAGAGACTCCACTCTTGGAGGGCACACACAAACTCCTGTACACACCAGGACCCGGGGGAAAGGAGTAGTGACCCCACAGGAGACTGAACCATACCTACTTGCTAGCATCAGAGGGTTTTGTTACTGAAAGCTTGGTCTCTCTATCACTGGTCCTGAATCAAATCCCGGAGACAGAGTTTTAGATGAAGTAGAAAAGGATAACTTCATTGCTTTGTAAGGGAGGCTTCTGCTATGTCTCAACCTCAGAGGATATGATGAAGGGTTTAACAGTGGTTCAGAGGTAGAGTCTGTGACAAGATTAGGGTGTGAGCAGGGTTTATAGTCTCAATCTACAACCCTATGGATGGAGGAGCCTGGTAGCCTTATTAATCTCAGGCGGCCATTTCCTAATCTTGATAATCTTCTTTGGTCCCTCTAAGAGAGTCCCTTGGACTTCAAGGAGATCAAACCAGTCAATCCTAAAGGAAATCAACCCTGAATATTCATTGGAAGGACTGATGCTGAAGAGGAAGCTCCAATACTTCGGCCACCTGATGTGAAGATCCAACTCATTGGAAAAGACCCTGATGCTGGGAAAGATGGAAGGTAGGAGGACAAGGGGATGACAGAGGATGAGGTGGTTGGATGGCATCACCAAATCAATGGACATGAGTTTGAGCAAACTCCTGGAGATGGTGAAGAACAGGGGAGCCTGGTGTGCTGCAGTCCATGGGGTCGCAGAGTAGGCCAAGACTGAGCAAGTGAACAGCAACAATCTCAGGTAGTCATTTCCTAATCTTGATAAGTTTCTCTAGTCCTTTAATCTTGACTAGGGTGGTTTCTTGGCTGCCCCTATTTTTTTTTTAATTAAATATTTTTTTTTTTTGGCTGGGTCTTCATTGCTGTGTACAGGCTTTCTCTAGTTGCAGTGTGCTGGCTTCTCATTATGGTGGTTTCAACTCCAGAAGATGGTGAAGGACAGGGAAACCTGGCGTGCTGCAGTCCATGGGGTAGCAAAAGTCATGACTGAGTGAACAACAACAATAATTCTCTTTGAGGAGCACAGGCTCTAGGGCATGAGGGCTTTAGTAGTTGTGAAACTATAATTGTTGTACACTGTGTTGAACAGTTTACTGTCCCTTCTTAGAAATACAAGTTCTTATTTTTATATCATTCACAATTTTCTCACAAAGTTTTTATCATATATATCACATGGTAATACAGTGTTATAATCTTGTGGTTTTTAGGATAGTTAAGAAAAGAAGGATAAATACAGTCTTTCATATTAACCCACATATACACAAATTCTGGTGCTCCTCATTTTTAGATATGGATTTGGGTCATTTTCTGGTATCATTTCCCTTCAGCCTAAATTATTTCCTTTAGTCTATCTTACAAGGGAGCATAGCAATGCTTCCTGTTTTTACTTAGTATTGTCTTTATTTTGGTTTCATTTTTGAAGGACAGTTTTGCTGGATATAGAATTGTTCATTCAGCACGCTGAATATGTCAACCCACTGTCTTCTCCCTTGTTTTGGATGAGATTCAGCCAACAGTTGTATTAATTAATGCTCTCTATATGTGGGGTCATTTTTCAGATTTTCTCTTTGTCTTTGAACACTAGACTAGGATATGTCTAGGAGTGGATCTCTTTGTATTAATCTTACTTAAGGTTTGTTGCATTCTTGGATATATAGATTCATGTTTTCATCAGATTTGGGAAGTTTATGACCATTCTTTTAAAAAAAAAGTTCTGCCCCTTATTCTCTCAACTCCCCTTTGGATACAACCATTAGACATATGTTGTATGTCTGATGTCTGTAGGATGTTGTCCCATGGGTCTTTGACCACCGATTATTGTTTTCAGTTAAAAAAAAAAAAACTTCAGGTTGGGTAATTTCTATGAATTTATATTTGAGTTCAATGATTCTTTTTCCTGCCATCTAGAATCTGCTGCTAACCCCCTCTAATGAATTTTTCATTTAGTTATTATACTTTTCGTGGTAACTCATATATTACATATAATTTACCATTTCTAAAGGTATATAATTCAGTGGCATTAAGTACATTCATATTGTTGTGCCATCTTCACCACTATTCATCTCTAGAACATTTTCATCTTCCCCAAATTGTTACCATTAAACAATAACTCCTTATTCCTCCTCTCCCCTTAGTCCTTGGAAATCACCGTACTTCTATCTGTATGAACTTGCCCATTCTAAGTATTGCATATAAGTGGAATCATACAATATTTGTCCTTTTGTGACTCTCTTTGCTTAGCATAATGTCTTCAAAGTTCATCCATGTTATAGCATGTGTCAGAATTTCCTTCCTTTTTAAGGTCAAATAATATTCCATTATATATATGTATATCACATTTTGATTATTCATTAATCCATCAATGGGTGCTTACATTGCTTCTACCTTTTGGTTATCATGAATAGACTTCTTGGAAAATGGGTATACAAGTATCTGCTCATGTCCCTGCTTTCAATTCTCTTGGGTATATATCCAGAAATGGAATTACTGGATCATATGCTAATTCTATGGAGAAGGTGATGGCACCCCACTCCAGCACTCTTGCCTGGAAAATCCCATGGACAGAGGAACCTGGTGGGCCACAGTCCATGGGGTCGCTAAGAGTCGGACACGACTGAGAGACTTCCCTTTCACTTTTCACTTTCATGCATTGGAGAAGGAAATGGCAACCCACTCCAGTGTTCTTGCCTGGAGAATCCCAGGGATGGGGGAGCCTCGTGGGCTGCCGTCTATGGGCGTCTATGGGGTCGCATGGAGTCGGACACGACTGAAGCGACTTGGCAGCATGCTAATTCTATACTTGATATTTTTAGAAAATGCCATACTATTTTCCATAGCAGATGTACCATTTTACATCCCCACTATCAATGCACAAAGGTTCCAATTTCTCCACATCTCCAACAACATTTATTTTCTGGGGATTTTTAGTGGGGTGTTTTGTTGTTGTTGTTGTTTCATAATATCTATCTTAATGGGGGTGATAATGAAGTGACACTGCAATCTCATTACGGTTGCATTTTCCTAGTGACTGGGGGCTTCCCTGGTGGCTCAAACAGTAAAAGAATCTGCCTGCAATGCAGGAGATCCAGGTTTGATCCCTTGGTCGGGAAGATCTTTGGAGAAGGCAATGCCTCACCACTCCCGTATTCTTGCCTGGAGACTTCCATGGACAGAGGAGCCTGGCGGGCTACAGTGCATAGGCTAACAAAGATACGACTGAGGGACTCACAATGATTAGTGATGCTGAACATCTTTTCATGTGCTTATGAGTCATTTACATATCTTCTTTGGAGAAATGCCTATTGAAGTCCTTTGCCCATTTTTCATTTGGGTCTTTGGGGGTTTTACTGAATTATAGGAGCTCTTTATATATTCCAGATATTAATTCTTCATTAGATATACGATTTGCAAATATTTTCTCTCATTCCACAGGCCACCTTTTCATCCTTTGATTAATTAAAGTTTTTATTTATTTTTTTTTAAGCTTCTGGCATCTTTTATTTTTCCTAGAATCTGTATACAATTAACTCTAGCAGGGCAGTACTCAATACTCTTTAAGCCTCACATTTTAGATTAACTATTTAATATTATAAATGTGAATGCACACCCTCATAACTGGGAAACTAAATGACATAGATTTACTCATTATTTATGTAACCATACAAAATTTTATATGCAATGGGAGCTCTTATACCATAGAATCTGACCTTACAAACTAGCCTACATATAAAACATAGTTACTCTTTGCTCATCTGTCCTAACCTAGAAAGTGTTGTACCAATGCTTAAGATGTGATTAAAACAGATAAGTTCTCAACACAAGGTTAACAAACCTGAAGCTCCACCCTAGAAATACAAACCTATAAATCAAAAATTGTTTCACCAGAAATAGGTTATGAGCAACTCTTACCAAAGTAGTACTATAGGGAGTTACAATGTTGACCAAAAGAAGACACAGGTTTCTCAATGAACTTTTTTTAATGGGTCTCAAATTTTGTAACAGATTTTTGGTCAAGTTGTTTTCATTAAAAAGTACTGATTTTAAAAACTAATTAACTTAAACTGCCACACACAAAACATAGGGTCCACAAAAACTTTCTCCTTTCCTTCTGAAGGTTTTACAATGCCTGTTGTCATTAACCGATCTTTTACTATTAAACTTAAATGGCCAATTGAGACAAACAGTCTGAGACCGTTCTTCCACCGCTGATTAAGACTGGGGTGGCAGGTATTGGGGATAGTATTCATTTAGGCTTCTGAGCTTTCTGGGCAGACTTGGTGACCTTGCCAGCTCCAGCTGCCTTCTTGTCCACTGCTTTGACACCCATAGCGACTGTCTGTCTCATATCATGCACAGCAAAACAGCCCAGGGGAGGATAGTCAGAGAAGCTCTCGACACACATGGGCTTGCCAGGAACCATATCAATGATGGAAGCATCACCAGATTTCAAGAATTTAGGGCCATCTTCCAGCTTTCTGCCAGAACGATGATCAATCTTCTCGTTCAACCCAGCAAACTTGCAAGCAATGTGAGCTGTGTGACAATCCAGCACAGGTGCATATCCAGCACTGATTTGGCCTGGATGGTTCAAAATAATCACCCGAGCTGTAAAGCCAGCTGCTTCCATGGGTAGGTCATTTTTGTTGTCACCAGCCACATTGCCACGATGGACATCTTTGACAGACACGTTCTTGACATTGAAGCCCACATTGTCCCCAGGAAGGGCCTCACTCAGTGCTTCATGGTGCATTTCTACAGACTTCGCTTCAGTTGCCACATTGACTGGAGCAAAGGTGACCACCATGCCAGGTTTCAGAACACCAGTCTCCACACGACCCACAGGGACAGTACCAATACCACTGATTTTTATAGACATCCTGGAGGGGCAAACGCAAGGGTTTGTCAGTTGGGTGAGTTGGTGGCAGGATGCAGTCCAGAGCTTCAAGCAGGGTGGTTCCACTGGCACTGCCGTCCTTTTGGGTGACTTTCCATCCCCTGAACCATGGCATGTTAGCACTTGGGTCCAGCACGTTGTCACCATTCCATCCAGAAAATGGCACAAATGCTACTGTGTCGGGGTTGTAGTCAATTTTGTTAATGTAGGTGGTGACTTCCTTAACAATTTCCTCGTATGTCTTCTGGCTGTAGAGGGGCTCCATGAAATCCATTTTGTTAACTCCAACAATTAGTTGTTTCACACCCAGGGTGTAAGCCAGAGGGCATGCTCATGGGTCTGCCCATTCTTGGAGATAACGGCTTCAAATTCAGCAACAGCAACAATCAGGACAGCACAGCCAGCCTGGGATGTGCCTGTAATCACGTTTTTGATGAAGTCTCTGTGTCCTGGGGCATCAGTGATAGTAACAGTACTTGCTGGTCTCAAATTTCCACAGGGAGATATCAATGGTGATACCATGCTCACATTCAGCTTTCAGTTTGTCCAAGATCCAGGCATATTTGAAGGAGACCTTTCCCATCTCGGCAGCCTCCTCCTCGAACTTTTCAACTGTTCTCTTGTCGATCTCGCCACATTTGTGGATCAGATGGCCAGTCGTGGTGGACTTCCCTGAATCTACATGCCCAATGACAACGATGTTGATATGGGTCTTTTCCTTTCCCGTTTTTGCTTAGGTTTAACGGTGGTTTTCATGACACCTGTATCCTGGCAGCAATCCCGTTGTAAAAAAGCTAAAGTTTTTAATTGTGATGAAGTCCAATTTATCTATTTTCTCTTTTGTTGCCTGCATTTTTGACATCATATCCAAATAATTATTGCCAGATATAATGGCATAAAGATTCTCTCCTATATTGTAATATTTTAAGAGTTTTATAGTTTCACTCTTACATTTAGGTCTTGAATCCATTTTGAGTCCATTGTTGTAGGTGACATAAAGGTCCAACCTCCTTTTCTTGCACATGGATATTCAGTTTTGCCAATACCACTTGTTTCTTTTTTTAAGATTTTTTTATTTTTATTTTTTTGGCTGTGGTGAGGCTTTGTTGCGGCACATGGGCTTTCTCTAGTTGTGGCAAGTGGGGGCTACTCTCTAGGTACATGTGTGGGCTTCTCATTGCAGTGGCTTCTCTCAATGGAGCATGGACTCTAGCTGCATGGCCTTCAGTAGCTGTACCACGTAGGATCAGTATTTGTGGCTCCTGGGCTTGAGAGCACAGGCTCAGTAGTTGTGGCACACAGGCTTAGTTGCCCCATGGCATGTGGGATCCTCCCGAACCAGGGATCAAATTGGTGTCCCTTGCATTGCAAGATACATTCTTAATCACTGGACCACCAGGGAAGCCTTCCAACACCACTTATTCAGAAGACTGTCCTTTTCCCGTTGAGGTCCTTGCATCTTTGTCAAAAATCATTTACAATCATTTGACCATGGAGACTTCCCTGGTGAGCCAATAGTTAAGACTCCACGCTTTCACTTTGGAGGACAGGGGTTCAATCCCTGGTCAGGAAACTAAGATCCCACATGCTGTGCAATGCAGCCAACAATTTAAAAAAAAAATGTTTTTTTTTTAAAGTCACTTGACCATATGGGTTTATTTCTGGGCTCTCTATTGCAGGGGTCCCCAATCCCTGGGCCACAGATCATTACCGATTCGAAGCCTGTTAGGAACGGGACCACAAAGCAGGAGGTGAGTGGCAGGCGAGTGAACAAAGCTTCATCTGCCACTCCCCATAGTTCACATTACCGCCTGAACTATATCTCCCCTTGTTCCATGGAAAAAATGTTTTTTATGAAACTCATCCCTTGTATCAAACCACTGCTCTATTCTATTCCATTGGTTGATATGTCTGTCTTTATCCCAGCACCATACTGTTTTGATTGCTAGAGATTCCATATGAATTTTAGGATGGATTTTTCTGCTTCTGCAAAAAAAAAAATTAATGTTGTTGGCATTTGGATAGGGATTGCATTGGTTTTATAGATTATTTTGGGCTGTTACTGTATTCTTCAACTCCAGAATATCCTTGGGTTCTTATTATTTCTATCTCCTTATTGAGAATCTCTATTATTGATTCATTGTGATCATAATTTCTTTGAATTCTTTAATTTCCTTTAGTTCTTTGAACATCCTTATAACAGCCTCTTTGAAGTCTTTGTGTGCTAAATTCAGTATCAATAGTCACTCAGAGTCAATTTATATTAACTGTTTTTTTTCCAAGTATGGGTCATGCATTTCCATTTCTTTGTGTGTCTTATAATTTGTTGTTGCTGTTCTTGTTGTAAATTGGACATTTTAGATAATATCTTGTAGCAAGTCTGAATTCTAATTCTCCCTTGCAGGTTACTGTTATTTCTGTTTGTTTATCTGTTTATTGTTTCTCTGATTAGTAACTTGTCTGGGCTAAATCCATGAAATCTGTCTCTCCAGCAGAACGCAGCTACAACTTCTGTCATTTTTGTTATTTTTATTTCTGTCTTCCTGAAGTACTTGCCTCATGTACTTCATAACTGAGTGACTAGCCACTGATCAAACAGAGCTTGTGTCCAACCACCTCAAGCCACTAAACAATCTTCTGTCCTCTACTGACAGATCTGTGTATGGGGGGGAGTGTATTCATAGTTTAGGCCACCATTTTCACTCTTATCCAGCTTTTACTTATTGTTATGCCCTTTTGTATTTCCTCTGCATGTACAGAACCTCAGGGTTGGCCAGGAGTGTGTAGCTGATGGGGCCCCATCTTATCTCTGTGCACGCATGCAGCTTCATCCTGGAAGCTTGCCCCAACCAAGACTACAACCTTAAGATAGTAGAGCCACTGGCCCTCCTCACTGCTACCTCTGAGACTGTCCCTTCATCAACAACACTGCTGGGTGTTTCTGATCACTATCCTCTGTCCCCACTAACCAGAGCAGAGAAGGTACTGGTCCTGACTGTCTTAAAATTTAGAACCTCTGTATCAAATAACTGAGGGAAAGAGTGATGGAGCAGTCTCAGGCCAGAAAATCAGATTCCCACTATTCTCACCTGAAGTTCATCAGCAGTTTTTCAAGCATAAATGCTTCTCAGATTGTTGTGTGATTTTGTTTGTACGTTTATATGATGTATGTTTCATTTCTGGGGAAATGAAATGGGTGTTTTGTCATTTTTTTCTTTATGTCAACTATTGCTTTTGTCCCAGTTTCTTTTGGGGTAAATGAGATGCTGATCTCTTCACTTGGCCATACCTGAATATCTTGCTTCCAGTTTTCTTAAATGCTCAGGGAAATTCCTTGGTGATCCAGTGGTTAGGACTCTGAGCTTCCACTACAGGGGGCACTGGTTTGATCTATGGTCAGAGAACTAAGATCCCACAGGCCACACAGCTAGGCCAAACAAATAAACAAAAGACCTCTCAGTATTTTCTAAGGAAAATTAATATGCAAATACAGCCTGTACAAATACTATGTGTTCGTTTATACATTTACTTCAAAACACAGACAGAGTACAAGGAGAGTTTACAGTGCAAACAAAAGCACCTGTGCTGCTTACAGAATGTGTAACTCTATACATGGCCTATATTGTGTTAACACTACTAAATTATCTTAAATAATATCCAGTAACAGTTACTTCAACCATTAGACAGGTTTGAAAACAACACACTTCTTGACTGTATACTTGCTCACATTACCAAAGGTCAAGCTGCCTTATGGAGTGTTAAGAATTCTCATTTGGACTGTCTGGTTTGCAAAACCTGAACCAACAATGGAAACAACTACTAACTTACCTCCTCTGTTTGATCTTGTTTGATCAACAAATAATTTTTGATAGAAATTCCTCAAAAGCAACAAAGATATCAGAGTTATCAGTGTGAGAAACACAATGATCCCTAGGTTCAGAGTTGCCCAGTAACCGGCCAACTACATAACACAAAAATGCAAGACCGTAATCATGTATTGTTGTTGTTGTTCAGTCACTAAGTTGTGTCCAACTCTTTCTGATCCCATAAACTGCAACATGCCAGACTTCCATGTCCTTTACTATCTCCTGGAGCTTGCTCAAACTCATGTCCATTGAGTAGGTGATGCCATCCAACCATCTCATCCTCTGTTACCCCCTTCTCCTCCTGCCCTCAGTCTTTCCCAGCATTAGGGTATTTTTCCAATGAGTCAGCTGTTCACATCAAGTGGCCAAAGTATTGGAGCTAAAGCTTCAGCATCAGTCTTTCCATAAATATTCAAGGTTAATTTCCTTTAGGACTGAATGAATCCTAAAGGAAATTGTGTATTATCTAATAGTAAATCTAATAATACTGTAATTCTGAAAGAAGGATGAGTAGAAATAATATTTTAAAATATCTACAGCAACTTAAATATATTTAAACAGCTATGGTTTCTATTGGTGACAAAGATAATCTAATATTCTGTGGCTTGTTGTCCACTATATTACTTATTTATTGCTGCATAACAAATTGCCCCGATATTTAGTAGCTTAAAACAACAGAATCTCACACCATTTCTGAGGGTGAGGCATCTAGGAGCAACTTAGCTCAGTAATATTGGTTTCTCATGAGGCTGAAGTCAAGCCATTGGCCATCTGAAGGCTTGACTGGGCTGGAAGATCTACCTCCAAGCTCATTCGTATAGTTGTTGGCAGAATGACTTGAGGAACCCTATTTCATTCTGAGTGGCAATTTGTCCAGCTGAAAAACTTTAATTCTCGTTTCCCTTGCAGCTAGATGTTGACTTTATACTACATGCTGGACAATGATGTGCAATTAGAAGTTGTTGGGTGGAAATTCCAGGAAGTCTTAAAACTTTTGATGTCATGGGCTACTAGGCAACCCCCAAGGATGGTGAAGGACAGAGATAGGAAGAACTTGAGTCCTTAGTAACAACTTAGCCTCCCTTCAGCTTTTATGGGGGTAGGGGTAATGGCTTGTTTAGGGCCCTCTATTAGCCTAACCTAATTCTGAAATGCATATACTATCTCATTTCACCCTCACAGAAACCCTGAATGTAAGGATTTTTATTACCCTCATTTCACGGAAAGGAAATGAGGAGAGGTAACCTGTCTTGCCCAAGCTCATATGAATGGTAAAGACAGAGCCAGCTGTGTCTGACTCCCTGGCAAGCGCTCACGGCCACTGGATCAGACAGCTGTGTACCCCGGACAATAATGGTAGTAATAGCAATAGCTAACGCAGGAACTCTTGCTGTGTTCCAGGCACTATGCTCTAGGCTACATACTTACCATTTCATTTCATCTTCACAACAACCTCCATGACATAGGTATTACTATCCTCATTTTATAGATGAGAAAACTGAGGCTTGGAAAATGTAATTCATTTGCCCATGACTCAAGGAGATACATGAGTCCAAGACATGACCTCATGTATACTTTAGAAAGCCACCTTGGGATAAGGTATGGGGCATGGATTAGAACAGAAAAGAGCAAAGACTAGGCACTTATTTAGAAAGCTTATCGAAGGATTTTGAGAAGAGAAGAGGAAGGGCTGAGCACGGTGCACTCTGTCCCAGGACCTGGCACTTAAGATGTGAAGTATGTTGGCTGAGGAAGCTCCTTGTAAGAAGCCATCTGTAAGAGGATAACATTAAGGATACATCTGTCTCTCCTCCCTGAGCTTTTAGGAAGTTCCTTCCAATTCCCTTAGTCTCTCATCTCCTTTACCTTCGGGAATGTCCAGTGTCCCAGTCTCACCCAGTGTTTTTGAAGGGAAGACAACGAATGGAAGAGAAGAAGTAATAAATCTATTTGCTTTAGAATGTTATGAACTTAAAATAGAAGCTTCCAGGGACCTCCCTGGTGGTCCAGTGGTTAAGAGTCTACCTTTCAATGTCGGGGACATGGGGGTCGATCCCTGGTCAGGGAATTGAGATCTCACATGCCAGGGGGCAACTAGGCCTGTGACCCACAGCTCCTGAGCCTGATCACACTAGAGACAGCGTGCTGCAACTAGAGAAAGCCTGTGCTCCACAACAGAAACCCAGCACAGCCAAGATAAAATTTAAAAGACAAGACAGAGAGAGAGAACCTTCCATGGGCAGCAGGGAGGGGTGGCATCAACAATGAGCAGTTCAAGCTGTCCCTCATACTCAGCACAGACCTTTGAGGGAGAGGTCACCCAAACCCTATAACCAGAGCAGGTCAGAAGTGTCCTCTTATCTTTTAGAGCTAGTAACTGAGACTTCCGCTTCATTGACTATGCTAAGCCTTTAACTGTGTGGATCACAACAAACTGTGGAAAATTCTTAAAGAGATGAGAATACCAGACCACCTTACCTGCCTCCTGAGAAACCTATATTCAGGTCAAGAAGCAACAGTTAGATTCGGACAGGGAACAACGGACTGGTTGCAAATTGGGAAAGGAGTACGTCAAGGCTGTATATTATCACCCTGCTTATTTAACTTCTATGCAGAGTACCTCATGGGAAATGCTGGGCTGGATGAAGCTCAAACTGGAATCAAGATTGCTGGGAGAAATATCAGTAACCTCAGATACACAGATGACACAACACTTATGGCGGAAAGTGAAGAGGAACTAAAGAGCCTCCTGATGAAGGTGAAACAGGAGAGAAAAAGCTGGCTTAAAACTCAGCATTCAAAAAGCTAACATCATGGCATCTGGTCCCATCATTTCATGGTAAATAGACAGGGAAACAATGGAAACAGTGACAGACCTTATTTTCTTGGGCTCCCAAATCACTGCAGATGGCACCTGCAACTGTGAAATTAAAAGATGCTTGCTCCTTGTAAGAAAAGCTGTGACAAATTTAGTGTATTAAAAAGCAGACATCACATAGCAGAGACGTCATAGTCATTGCTATGGTTTTTCCAGTGGTCATGTATGGATGTGAGAGTTGGACCATAAAGAAAGCTGAATGCCAAAGAATTGATGCTTTAGAACTATGGTATTGGAGAAGACTCTTGGGAGTCCCTTGGCCAACAAGGAGATCAAACCAGCCAATCCTAAAGGGAATCAACCCTGAATATTCACTGGAAGGACAGATGCTGAAGCTGAAGCTCCAGTACTTTGGCCACCTGATGCAAAGAGCTGACTGATTTGAAAAGACCCTGATGCTGGGAAAGATTGAAGGCAAGAGAAGGGGGCAGCAGAGGATGAGATGGTTAGATAGCATCACCAACTCAATGGGCATCAGTCTGAGCAGGCTCCGGGAGTTGGTGATGGACAGGGAGGCCTGGCATGCTGCAGTCCATGGAGTCGCAAAGAGTCAGACACAACTGAGCGATTGAACAACAACGGAGACCCATAGAACTTGGGTAACTGGCTAACGGTCACAGAGCAAGTAAAAGGTAGACTCGAAGCTCAGACTCTTATCCATCATATCTGCCACCTACACAAGTAATAGAACCTGATGCAGCCAACTCAAACCAAAAGAAAATGTTTTGGAAGGATACAGGCCAGCTCACAGGACTAAGGCAAGGCTGGACCAGGCTGTGTCAGTCTTCTGACTCAGGTGTACGCAACAGAAATGACTTCTGGGTATAGTAATTAGAAAAAGAATATATTGAAAGGATTAAAAGGATATATCAGAAGGAGGTTTAGTAGCTACATGGCTAGTAGTAACACCTGAAATTATACTACAGAACCAGTTGGTGGTTCTATAGTCAGTACTGCCCCCAGCACCTGGCACACACATCAGAGCTTATATGGTAGATACCCTCGACCAGGGACCATCCTGCAAGCACTACTGTCACGACTGCTTCTAGAAATGACTTATCAGCCACCTCTCTTACAGAACATGATTCTGCTGCTCCCGGCATCTTTAAATCCCATTCCTAGTTCACAGGTTGAGACTGCCAAATTAAGGCATCCTTGTTATGTATGTAGCTCCAGCCACAAGGAATTCTGGGAAAGTACTTTCAGCTTCTTTGTGGGGAAGTGGGCTTTGCTCCATAAGGAAGGGAATTAGTTATTAATATGGAAGTAGTCTGGGTGATGAATAGTCAAAGAAGACAAACGAAGGTGAGACAGATGCAAGAAAAGGACAGGAACCAAAGATTTTTGTAACAGTATCTTAAAATAATGCTTAATTTGTTTCAACTGTTGCAGCTGGAGATTAAGGTGGAAAACAAAGTGGGTAATAAAGAAATAAAGTAAAAATACATCCTCAAAAATGAAGCTCTTACATAGTATTTTAAAATATGCTATCTTCAAATGAATATATATCCATAAGAACAATGTATCAACATATAACACAGAAATATATAAAAATTATATTATTTAATTTTATTATTAAATATATTGTATAAATAAAACAATAATATTAATAAAAATACATGTGATCTATATAATTAAAGGGGCTTCCCTGGTGGCTCAGATAGTAAAGAACCTGCCTGCAATGTGAGAGATCCAGGTATGATCCTTGGGTCGGGAAGATTCCCTGGAGAAGGGATGGCAACCCACTCCCATATTCTTGCCTGGGAAATTCCATGGACAGAGGAGCCTGGTGGGCTACAGTCCATGGAGTCACAGAGTTGGACACGACTGAGTGACTAACACACATATGTATAATTAAAACAAATGAGGTTACTTTCATGAAGGAGAGTGCTCATGAAGCAAAGCCCCATCATTTTATTTTGAGATAAGAACATGATTGGTTGTAGAACTATTCCAATCTTTAAATACTAAATCCACACATCAGTTCTCCAACTCCCAGCTCTCTCTTTCAGATACTGTTCTTTGATCCTGTGGTACCTCCTGCAGGCCCTTGACTCATCTATAGTCTAATTATCACCTCCCTCCTGTCTTCATTTTCCACCTTAACCAGGCTTGAATCCAAGCTCCATCACTTCAACCCCTCTTCACGGCCACAGGACCCCCTTATCCAAAATCCCATCTCTGGAAATGTGTGGATGAAGGCACATCCACTATGCTAGCTTTTAGGTAGGCAGCACTGCTAAACCACTTCCAGAGGATCTGATAAAAACCTTTGTGGGAAGCTTTTGGTCTTTTGACTCTTTACTAGAATGTAGCTTACAATGGCTTTTTTTCTTTTGTTTGGGGCATAAACACCTAGAACAGGACCTAGTGAAAAATGGGCATCCAACAACTATTGCTGAATCGGAGACAACCAGAATTCAATAAGTGACTAGATGACTGAGAAGTCACTCGAGATTCAAGTATTCACAGGTCCTAGGGATGATGGGCAGCAGGGAGAGTGGGTCTGGAAATTGGACTTGACGTGGGGATCCAGATTAGACTCTGGGAAAGCAACAAGCTGAAAATACTGCTTGGAGATTAAAATGATAAGCTTGGGTAACCCCTGGTGGGCACACTGTTTGAGGATGCTGTAGACAAAAGATTTCCAGCATCTATGTATTTACTGTGCAGGATTCATAGGCTCATCTAAAATGAAAGAATCAGATAACAAGACAGTTCATTACTTTTCATCAACACAAGGTCCCATCTTCTCCTCGGGAGCTCTTACTGCTTCAACCCCCATTGATGGAAACAGTTAAAAGAGTTTCCAGTTAAAAGCTGGGAAGTTTTCTGGTGTTCAGAAGAACAAGCGCTTGGCCTCCAGTTACCAGCGGCAGCATTCTGCTCAGATCAGGCCCTGTACCTGTTAACAAGACTTCTTTTCTGGGTAAGAGACAGCGATACTAGGATTTTAACCATCTTAGATTCTTCTTAGGTTAGGACCACAGTGCAAGTCAGACATTCCTTCCTTTAATTTCTATGTCAAATAGATTAATTGTAGACTTTTTATTAGAAGCCTAGGGGAATGAGTTGTTGAGACAGACAAACCTAGGGCACGCCTGATTTATCTTCAGATAGGAAGTGAGGAGATTCTACACAGAGTCAGGCTATAAAAAGCCAAACAGGCAGTTGGAGAGAGGTGCCCATCCCAGGCGCTCTTGGAGCTGTGGTAACTGCCTGGATGGTTGTTCACAGAGCAGAAAGTAGTGAGAGAAGGGCTGGAGATAACGAGGGGATTTAGGTCCTTCTATAAAAACAGCAATTTCCAATCAGAAAATCAGATGACAGGTATCCAGCTATCCAACCCACAAAGGGCAAAGTCCCCTGCCCTGGCAGAGTCTGATTGCTGGCATGAAGACTGCCTAGAGGTAGAGTGAGCCCTTTCTATGTTAACATAATCAGATGGATACAGGACACCTGCCACTCACTGCAAAGCGCTTCACAGAGCTTGCTGGCTGCGTTCATCTGCTTAATAAAGCCAGAATCTGAAACAAACCCTCTTTATCCAGTTTCTCAGAGCCCTGTTGCAGAGAACATGCCTTTAATTAGAGCCAGAATGTACAGTGGTGGGGTTCAGCTGTACTGTGGTTTGGCGCTGTAAGGCAGAAAAGTTACCATATATCTTCCTAGGCAGGCAAAATGGAGATGGTATTTCATATCAGATATCGCTTCAGGAAAAGAACATATTGTGGCTGAGAGAAACAATGCAAAAGTTTGGGTTAACTTTTGGTTTGTGTCCTTTAATAATGGAACATTTAAATTTGTTTCTGAGCAGTGCAATAATTGGAATATTTAGACCTCACAGATCAGGGTATTTTAGATATGAAGAAACTGAGGCTCAGAGAGGTTGAGTAACTTGCCCAAGGTCACACAGCTACAAATGGCAGGACTGGGATTCAAACCCAAGTTTTTAAAGTCTTTTTTTATTTAAGAACTCACTTTCTGAACTTGCGTGCACCCTTGAAACGTGTTTTGGAAGGAGAGGTTGCAAGTCACTGTATCCAACAGCCAAAGAAGAGAAGGATCACTCTGTGAGATCAGTCTCTGCAGACAGCCTTTAGGCTCTTGAGTTGAGATGTGTCTTCTTTGAGGATCTTTCCTCCAGTAATGTATAAGGGTGTTCCCTGCAGCACTGTTTTAAAACAGAGTAAAAAGAGGGAAGCCACTTGTCCCCAACATGGTAAAAACAAAAAGTGGAAGTGTTAGTCACTCAGTCGTGTCCGATTCTTTGTGAACCCCTGGACTGTACCTCTGTCCATGGAACTCTCCAGCATGGTAACCATCTGACTATGCAAGAACCAGTTAACTATATTTTTAACTATACAGCTCACTTGTAGTCACCCAACACAATTATATACCATGCAACATAAATTATCAGGATTTTAGTGGCAATGACACAAATGTAAGAATGTAAGATTCTAGTAAGTAGAAATGAAATTGATTTTCTCAAGCCTGGATCTTGTCAAAATGTAAATGGCTATTCATACCAAGTGATATCTTTTTCTTGGTTGGTTGAGAGCAGACTGATTTTACCTTGGATACTCTGCCTTGGTTTTACTGAAGTTTTGTACTGTAGAGTTTGGTGGAACTGGGAGCCTAATAGGTTCTGTTCTTATTTCAATGTAGATTATTGGAACTGCATATAGAAGTAGTCAGATTACTATGGAACCAGATTTACTGGACCATTACTAACATTTAGAAAAAGCTATATCCATAATTTTTTTTTTTTTTTAAGATTGCAACTCCTTGATTTTAATAAAGAACTTCCACTAGGTGAATTTCCAGATTTCCTTTTTTTCATTCTTCATATACCACTTTATGGGGTCTATGTCATTTTTACTGCCATTATTTTTTGTTTGTTTGTTTTGTAAGAATGTATTTTTTAGTATAAGAGACTTTCCAAACTGCCCCAGGGTTATCTCTGACTCATGGAAACATGGCCTGTTTATCTCTGATTACATTTCTCAGCCCCATACAACCTGCAGGTGGCAAAACGAGGGGGCAACCGAACTTACCCTCTCGGCTGTAACTGGGAAAGGACTATGCATAGGCACCCCATCCCGAGCTCACGCATATCTCTGTAACCTATGAAACTTCCTCGGGACTTTTCCAGAAGAGCTGTTGTTCCAAGAAACTGCCCGCCACAGGGGTGCCACCTGGTCAACAGTTGTAACCTGTTATCAATGAACCAATCCTTGAAAAGGTCAACACCTGTAACCAATCAATCTGTTTCCGCTTGCTTATGCTTAAAAGCTACCATGTAACAACACTCAGGGTTCTCGTTCCTTGCTTAAGGAGACGGAACCCCGGGGCGCCGGTACAATAAAATCCTCTTGCTATTTGCATCAAAACCTGGTCTCGGTGGTCTTTGGGGCGATGGATTCACGGCGAGGAACCGTTGGGTTCAACAGTTTTAGTTGAAAGTATATATTCTGAGATATATTTAATAGGTCTTTGAGAGTTGTATGAAGAAAGAGTAAAGGGTTTAAAGTAACTTAGATTTAAAAAGAGAAAAATTGGAAAAACAAGTTTATGGTGCAAACACATAACAGAGTGACAGGCAGCTGTAACACAGAAAGAGAAGAGTCCATACTTTCTGACATGGACCAACCATCAAGATATAATTGAAAACAGCAAGGTACAAAGCAGTGTACAGTTTGTTACCATATGTGGAAAAGAAGGGAAAGAAGGCTTACATGTATGTTTTTGCTTGTACAGACAGAGAACATCTCTGGAAGAACATACGAGGAACTAGCACCACTTATCACCTCTGTGCAGGGAAGTGTCACTGGGGGACAAAGGTGATGGGCTTTTCACCCTAGGTCCTTTTGTACCTTCTGATTTCAAAACAAGTAACCATATTACCAGATGATTTCAAAACATGTGACCCTATTACCAGATGATTATATGCAGATGACATGACTTTTTTTTTACACTGATTTACTGATCTATTTTTGACTGCACTGGGTTGTTGTTGCTATGTGTNGTTTTAGTTGAAAGTATATATTCTGAGATATATTTAATAGGTCTTTGAGAGTTGTATGAAGAAAGAGTAAAGGGTTTAAAGTAACTTAGATTTAAAAAGAGAAAAATTGGAAAAACAAGTTTATGGTGCAAACACATAACAGAGTGACAGGCAGCTGTAACACAGAAAGAGAAGAGTCCATACTTTCTGACATGGACCAACCATCAAGATATAATTGAAAACAGCAAGGTACAAAGCAGTGTACAGTTTGTTACCATATGTGGAAAAGAAGGGAAAGAAGGCTTACATGTATGTTTTTGCTTGTACAGACAGAGAACATCTCTGGAAGAACATACGAGGAACTAGCACCACTTATCACCTCTGTGCAGGGAAGTGTCACTGGGGGACAAAGGTGATGGGCTTTTCACCCTAGGTCCTTTTGTACCTTCTGATTTCAAAACAAGTAACCATATTACCAGATGATTTCAAAACATGTGACCCTATTACCAGATGATTATATGCAGATGACATGACTTTTTTTTTACACTGATTTACTGATCTATTTTTGACTGCACTGGGTTGTTGTTGCTATGTGTGGGCTTTCTCTAGTTGTGGCAAAGAGAGGTTACTCTTCAGCTGTGGTGGCTTCTCTTGTTGCAGAGCATAGGCTCAAGAGCCCAGGCTCAGTAGTTGTAGCGCACAGGCTTAGTTGCTCCAAGGCACCCAGGAATCTTTCTGGACCAGGGATCAAACCGGTGTTCTTGGCATTGTGACATGAATTCTTAACCACTGGACCACCAGGGAACCCCGGCATAATTCTATACAAAGAACACCCTAATGACTCCATAGAAAATTACCAGAACTTATAAATGAATTCAGCAAGGTAGGACATAAGATTAACACACAGAAATCGGCTGCATTTCTTTATACTACCAATGAAATATCACAAAGGTGATGTAAGAAAAAAACAATACCTGTCACACTCCAAAAAATAAAATACTTAGGAATAAACCTGACCAAGGAGGTGAAAGACTTCTACACTGAGAACTATAAAACATTAATAAAGCAAACTGAAGATGACTCAAAGAAATGGAAAGATATCCCATACTCTTGGATTGGAAGAATTAACATTGTTAAAATGGCCATACTACCCAAATAAATCTATAAGTTTAATGCAATATTTATCAAATTACCCATGACATTTTTCACAGAACTAAAACAAATAATCCTAAAATTTATATGAAGCTGTAAAAAGACTCAGAATTGGCAAAGCAATCTTGAAGAAAAAGAAGCAAGCAGGAGGCATAACTTTCTCAACTTCAGACAATACTACAGTAAATTAAAACAGTGTGGTATCTGCACAAAAAAACAGACATGTGAGGCTCAGTGGGACAGAACCGAGAGCCCAGGAATAAACACACACACCTACGGTCAATTAATCTTCGACAAAGGAGGTGAGAATATACAAGGGGAAAAAGTCTTTTCAGCAAGTGGTGTCATGAAAGTTGGAGACCCACATGTAAATTGATGAAGTTAGAACACACCCTCTTACTATACACAAAAGTAAACTCAAAATGGCTTAAAGACTTAAAAATAAGACATAACACCATTAAGGACTTCCCTGATGGCTCAGAGGGTAAAGGTCTATCTACAATGAGGGAGACCCGGGTTCAAGCCGAGTTGGGACGATCCCCTGGAGAAGGCAATGGCAACCCACTCCAGTACTCTTACCTGGAAAATCCCATGGATGGAGGAGCCTGGTAGGCTACAGTCCATGGGGTCACAAAGAGTCGGACACAACTGAGTGACTTCACTTTCACTTTTATAACACCATTAAACACCCAGAAGAGATCACAGGCAAAACATTCTTTGACATAAACTGTACCAATGTTTTCTTAGGTCAGTCTCCCAAGGCAACAGAAATAAAAATGATACAACCAGTTAAGGAGTTAACTTTCAAAATATACAGCTTATACAATTCAACACAAGAACCTCCAAACAATTCAATCAAAAAATGGACAGAAGACCTAGACGTTTCTCCAAAGAAAAAATACAAATGGCCAACAGGTACATGACAAGATGCTCAACACTGCTAATTATTGGAGAAAGGCAAATCAAAATTACAATGAGGTATCTCCTCGCACCGGGGTCAGAATGGTCATCATTAAAAACTCTACAAATAACATATAAGAGAAGATGTGCAGAAAAAGGAACCCTCCTACACGGTTGGTGGGAATGTAAGTTGGTATAGCCACTATAGAAAAATGTGTTGAGGGTCCTCAGAAAACTAAAAATGG
Source organism: Neotragus moschatus (assembly GCA_006410615.1). NCBI lineage: Eukaryota > Metazoa > Chordata > Mammalia > Artiodactyla > Bovidae > Neotragus > Neotragus moschatus. The sequence goes on from SJYA01002871.1 coordinate 2,184,263, forward strand.
AATTACTGTATGATCCAGCAATCCCACTCCTGGGCATATATCCAGACAAAACTCTAATTCAAAAAGATACCTGCACCCCTTACATTCATAGCAGCACTACTCACAATAGCCAAGATATGGAAACTAAATATCCACTGACAGATGAATTGATAAAGATCTGATACATATATACAATGGCATACTCCTCAGTCATAAAAAAAGAATGAAATAATGCCATTTGCAGCAACATGGATGCAAACAGATGTACTTCAACCATACTAACTGAAGTAGGTCAGAAAAAGAAAGACAAATCCCATATGCTATCACTTAAAGGTGGAATCTAAAATATGACATGAACAAATCTATCTACAAAGTAGATTCATGGACACAGAAAACAGACTTATGGTTGCCAAGGGGAAAGGGATTACGGGAAAGGCTGGGCGAGAGGCTGGGGTTAGTAGATGGAAGCTATAATACAGAGAACGGATAAACAACAAGGTCCTACTGTACAGCACAGAGAACTATATTCAATGATAAAATATAATGGGAAAGAATATTACAAACAGAATGTATATATAACTGAAGGAAATGGCAACCCACTCCAGTATTCTTGCCTGTAAAATCCCACGGGTGGAGGAACCTGGTAGGCTACAGTCGATGGGGTTGCAGAGTTGGACACAACTGATCGACTTCACTTCGCTTCACTTCACTGCAAAGTAACAACACTTATCAATTGTACTTCAATTAAAAAATAATAATAATAAAACAAAAACAAATAAGTTGTCATAGCTAACTATAATTTTTGGAGTTGGCCTCTGGACATGAATCTACCATCTCCCCAGATTGCCAGCTTTTCTGATAAAAGCACCTTTCTACAAAAAGTATTTATCTGTACAATTCTAGAAATATTTATATCCCATGCAATGTATAAACAAAACACATGGACAGGGGATAAACAGGAGACTATTACATCAAGATGGTAGTAATCTTCCTTCTATTTCTCCAGAGTTTCTTGATTTGGTTATAATGGCTATTTTTTTTTTAAGGTTTTAAAAAAATTTTATTTATTTTTATTTATTAGGAGGATAACTGCTTTACAATATGGTGGTTTTTAAAGTATTATTTTCTATGTTTAACTTACTCTTCCTTGACAGCACCAGTATTTCAATCAGTAATCCTGTTGAAAAAGATGAAAGTGAAGACTAGGGACACCAGAATCCCAATATACAGAAGATTCAATAATGGAAAAACCTACCATCGCTATGAAATACCTGTAATATAAATAAAGAACTACAAAGAAAGGTTCTAAAGGCAGGCAGTAAAAATGGAAAGGAAAATACCTTTCCATCTGGAAACAAATCACTGAATGACATAAGGCACAACCAGTTTCCTACTGGAGCTCCTTGTTTTAAATAACTACTCTGCAGCTTCCTGTGTTTTCCTTCCTTCTCATCACTGGTAACCAAGGATACCACAGGTTTTCCTACGCTTCTGTTTCCCAAACATCAAACTAGTTTTGTTTAAAACAGGAAAGCAGCAAAAGAGAAATGGCTTTTAATTAAAAAAAAAAAAAGCATATCAGGTTCTCAATCATGCCTGTTTTTTCTGACATTAGGTAAAACAGATACTTTGGAACTCCAGCTGAAAGAGGGAATTCACTCCATCCCAAAACCAGGAAGCGGTGACTCATCTCTGAAATGAAAAGGAGACACGCCAGTCAGGGGCTTAACAGAGCCATATGCTGCGGTCACGATCTTGGGCTTGGCTTCTGAGGCAGACATTCACTTGAGTATATCATCTGATACAGTGACTTTCTTGGTTGCAATTTATGAGCTGCCAGTGTTTACTTGTGAGACTGTCTGGAGCTGGAAGGAAAGGAAGATAAATATACCAAAGCCCAGCTGAGCAACTGATCGGTTTTACATTTTATTTTCAGGAAATGACATCTTGTTTTCACAAAGAAGAGGTATGCCATCCTCTCAAATAGAGGCTGCCTTTGCCTTCGGGGGCAGCAATAAGGGTAATACCCAATTTGTCCCAAACAAATGTCAACAGAGGTGCTGCTGAGGTACCCAAACAATAACAACAACAAGTTTAAAAAGTACAACAGAAATATATAACCCACACAATATGTAGTGAACAGAGTCTATCAAGTACCCTGAAGCAGTCAGGGCTTCGGACAATGGTGGCAGCAGGGACGGCCCAGGCAGAGGCTCGTGATGGAGGGTTTCCTAACTCAATCTGTCCCAGGGGCTCCATCCCATGCTCTCAGAGCCACCCAAGACAGTCCAAGACAATCTTCCAGATCATCTGAAGTTCCCAGTACCTGGCAGTCTGTCAACGCCCCTGGAGCACTGTCTTCAGAACAATCTCTTTCCTTTGGAGAGAAAAGAGAGAGAGAAATAGAGGAGGAGCCTGCATTTCCCTCCCTGGCCTCCCTGCTGCCCTCCTCAGGCCTTTCCCCACACAGCAGCCACTGTGAATCAAGACACAGATGTGAGATCACATAACTCTGCTTACAGCCCACCCATCTCTTCTTCCAGAGTAAAAGTTCAAGTCCTTCCAAAGGCCTATAAACCCCTACTCAGCCTGCCCTCTGCCCAACCTTCTGACCTCACTTCTTGTTCTCCTCCCCATCGCTCATTCCACTCCTGCTGCGTCGCCTCCATGCTGTTCCTCCAAAACCCTTTCCCCAGACAGCAGCATGGCCACTGCCTTTAGAAGTTCACCCAAATACCACCTTCTCCTCAGTGACTGCCCTGGCTACTCTTATCAAGAACTGCCAACACTCTTCCCATAACTCCTGGCCCCTTTCTTGCTTTATTAGCGAGAAAGCACAAATCACATCTAACTAATTAGATTTTCACAGAGGTGCTCTTCAGTTAATACCTTTTGGACGAAGGAAGGAAATACATATACAGCAACAAGCAGGGAGAGGTGCAACTTCAAAGTCTGTCCAGAGAGGGAGGGGGTGGGAGGGGCTATTCACTGGCCCCTAGTGTTTTCCATTAGCTTCTGCTTCCTTGATCGCAGAGAAGCAGGGATCTTGGCTTACACCAAAGGCAATCTCAAGACTTTCTTTGAGATTAAGGTGTGGAATGCTTTGGAAGGCAGATTGAAAGGGTTATTACATTTCTATATAAGGGAATAATAAGGGTTGTACAGGAGACATCCATCAAGGGACAAGGCAAGGAATGACAATAAGTGACAAAAGAGAAGGGAAGGAAAAAGGGAGGGGCAAAAATGAGAAGGTGGTGATGGGAGAATTTTTTTTTTTTAAAGCTTCTATTAACAAATCTGCTAATTTTTGATCCCATGATAATTTTGCAAATAATAAATCCATGATAATTTTGCAAAGGATAAATTTTTAAGAGTCCAGCATTATAAACTACATGAGTGCATGTATGTGGACACCTGCCCCCACCCCATGCCAATCTTGCTGAGAGCCACTTTATCTTAGACAAACACTGTCCTTATACCAGGTGGGCATGCTGACTTCATTCACGTGACCTTCTAGGTTCTTGGTGCAGGACTGGGTACTTGCTGGGAATCCCCTAGCGGTCCAGTGGTTAGGACTCCGAAATTCCACTGCCGCAGGCACTGGGTTCAATCCCTAGTCAGGGAAATAAGATCTCATCTGCAACCGACACAGTAGACTCAAAAAAACATAAAATAAAACATCTTGCTAACAAGTATTCTCTCTGGATGAGGTCAACTTGGCAGACAATGTTACTGCTGCCATTCCCTACGTAGTCCTTTATGAGGCTCTGTCTTTCAACAGGTGATGATGGGTAATAGCCAGGGAAAGCCTGCCAGGTGCTCTCTTCAGAGACAGAGTTTCTCCTGTCCTGTGTCTGGATCACCCTCCTCCTAGCCTATTGGAAGCCGGCAAGAGCCACAGGCTATGTGATCTCACCTGGGCCAATTCTTCTAGAGACCACCAATCTCTGGAGGGACATCTCTCTCACAGATTCAGGAAAGCTGCGGTCCATAAACCTTTCTCCCCACCTCAACACCTCCAAGAGGCCATGGACAACTCCCACTAGCAGCCTTACTTTCATATTACACTACCACGGGAGCTGGGAACCGCAATTTGAAAAAGTCTCTGGACTGAAAATCCCTGTTCTAAAGGACATGCAAGATTTTATTCTAGATAATTTGCTTTTTCCTTTTTTGAGCACAACCCAAAGAAACTCCAAGAGAAAGCTTAAAGTGAGAATGTTAACACTCATGTCAACCAACCAACACTTAATGAGAATAGAACAAAAGGGGAAGAGGGGGCAACTGACAGCAGACTCAGCGCCAGCACCTCCCCAGCTCATGTCACAAAATGACTTTCCTTCAGAAAAACCTCATGTCAATATCCCAGAGGCCTGCAATTACTCATGCGACACGTACTTAACATTCATTATCTGCCCCAGCTCCAGGGCACCCTTTCTCCAACACAGGATTTGGTAACCTAACACTCTCCTCCTCCTCCCCTCTTCTGGATAATCTGGCCTCACAGACTTTACTGAGGATCTATGGCTAATCAATCATGAGGCATTACTCTCCCGTGGGGATATGGGCCTTGAATACACCAACCAGCCAGCCAGGCCTGGAGTAGCACTGCTCTTGGTGAAATCAGACAGGCAGCCCCGCCTCTCCGAACTTGTGCTAAGCGCTCCCCTACCCAGGAGGAAAACGGCCCTGCCAGTGTCAGAACGGTGACAATTACAGGCCTGCCAATTCTAGTTTCCAGATCCTACATTTGGTCCTTTAAAAATTCCCATGCACTAGGGATTAAACTGGCTTTCAATTGGCAAAGAAGGTTGGTATCTGAACTGAGAATTTCCTCCGAACTCCACACTGCAGCCCACTGAAGCTGCTGATGGCTCTGGCACCTGTTTCCCTAAATCAGGCCTCAGCATCTCTGTCTGTCTCTGGAGAAAACCTCAAAGCTGCACTTGCTGCGATAACTGCAGAAACCGAGACTGCTGCCAGAGCTGCTCGCAGCCAGTGTGTGCATCAGGGAGGCCGACTCAGTTTACTTCGTCGGCTCCCAGTGTCACCAAAAAGGTACCTGTTTTAGCCTTTGGAGAGAGAAGAGAGGTCTGATATTATCCACCTTGCAGTATTAACTCTGCGTGAGGGGAGTCAGAGATGAATTTAGGACACCAGGTCCTTCTTTCTCTTTCCAATGGCTGCATGCATCTACCATGCTTGGACTTTTGAGAAGAAAGCTAGTCAGTGGGCTGGGTGAAGAAAGTCTATATGGGAGTGTGGAGAGAAAGGAACCCTCCTCCACTGTTCGTGGGAATGTAAACTGGTACAACCACTACAGAGAACAATACAGAGGTTCCTCAGAAAATTAAAAACAGAGCTACTATAAAACCCAACAATTCCACTTCTGGGTATTTATCCAAAGAAAATGAAAACATTAACTCAGAAAGACATGCACCCCCAATGTTCACTGCAGCATTAGTGACAACAGCTACGATACAGAAAGAACTTAGGTGCCCATCAACAGATGAATAAAGAAAATATACATCACACACACACACACACACAGACACACACACACAAGGGGCTACTACTCAGCCATAAAAAAGAATGAGATCTTCCCATTTGCAACAACATGGATGAACCTAGAAGGTACTCTGTTAAGTGAAATAAATCAGACAGAAAGGCAAATTCCATACGATTTTACTTAAATCTGGAATCTAAAAAACAAATGAACAAACATAATAAAACAGAAACACACTTATAAATACAGTCTACAAAGAACAATCTGGTGGTTTGTGATAGCGGGAATGTGGAGAGTGATAGCGGAATGGGTGAAACAGGGGAAGGGAATTAACTTCCACTTATAAAATAAATTAAGTCACAGGGATGTAATGTACAGCACAGGGCATATAATCAGTAATACTGTGATTGCTCTGTATAGTGAGAGACGGTAACCAGACTTATTATGGTGATCATTCTGTAACGTATATGAATATCAAGTCACTAGGTAGATCAATTTTACTTCAAAGAAAAAAATAAAAACAATAACCTCCAAAAACCAAAAAGCAAAAAAAGAAAGTACATGGGTATCCCCACCCACACACAGACCCAGCAAACTTAAGCTCACAGGCTTGGTCAAATCTGGGTTCCCGGGTCAGCATTCCTCTCAGAAAGGGGAGAAGAAATCAGAAGGCATTCACAACACCTCAGCAGACACCTCCTAAGCCTTGGCTGTCCTCATGCTCCTCTGGCACCATGCAGACATCATGTCCTGTTTGGGCCACCAAGCCGGGCCCTGCAAGGAACAAACAGCTCACTGCTTCTCATGCCTCTGTGCTTGTGCTGATTCCTCTGCTTGGAAAGCATCATCCCTAGAGCCTTTAGAACACAGTTCAAATGTCACTTCTGTGAAGCTTGTTCCCATACCTCCAACCTGTCCAGGTCAAATTCAATGTCCTCTCCTCTACAGTTTTTCAGCACCCTATTATGGAACTTGCACACTACCTACTTGCTTTTCTGTCTCCTCCACAGATTGTGAGAGCTGAGATAATACCTTATCTCTTTAATCCAGTGCCTAGTGTAATGTTCCTATAAATGGTTAAGGACTGATGAGAGGTGGAGAGAAACAGCAATGGATTCTGCCAGAATCAAGTGGCTCCTAGGAGGTAAAAAACAAAACAAAACAAAACTCCTATGGGGACTCAAAACTGGGCACAAAGTCCAATAGCACATAACTGTCAAAAAAGCAGAAAATACTTTGATTTCAAAGAACCACCTGAGAGCTGCCCTACCCTCCCAAAGGTCAGAATGTCTTCCTTGGGCAAAACAGGCTCAACACCTACGCTATGATCGGTCTGCTGCCCCTGCAATGGCTCACCAACCAAGGGCCAATTCCATACTACAGCTGCTTACAAGTCAGCATCAGATTTCTGGCCTGATTCAAAGAGGCTGATATTTGCTGAAGGGCTAGGAGAAAGAAAGCAACAGACAGAAGATCCTGTTCTTAGCAGTGTGGCATTTAAGCCTTTGGCTTCTCTTAACTCAGAAAAGGGTACATCCAAATACATACATGAACATGGCTTCCCAATGGCCAGGTGGTGAGAAACACCTGGAAGAGCAGTGAGCTTTTGATCCATCTTCTCTGACTGGCCCTTTATGTGCAACCAATTGACCTCTCAGTACTCTGGCTCTGAGCTTTCCCAGAGGGTAGAGCTGTACAGGATTTCTTAAGGGACTGAACATGATAATCAGATCTACCCTCCTCCTCTGAACTCTCATCCCTGCCTAATAACCAATTCTTCTGGTCCACTAGTTTCCTTGTGCTTTGCCCAGGACACATTCTTTTGCCACAAGGACATTTAAGTCTCAAGCAGAGTGGCTCTGCAATCCTCAACAGAGCAGGCCCCGAGTGTGATGAGATCACTTGTGTTAGAGGAGGAGATACTATCTATGGGAGTATGGTTCCTTGAGGAAACTAACCCACCCCCACTTCCCTAATCTCTTTATTTAAACTCTCTCTGGGAAACTTGTTTATCAGGACACCCAAAGTTAACATGCTTCCCTGGTGGCTCAGAGGTTAAAGCATCTGCCTGCAATGCAGGAGACCCGGGTTGGATCCCTGGGTCGGGAAGATCCCCTGGAGAAGGAAATGGCAATCCACTCCAGTATTCTTGCCTGGAGAATCCCATGGAGGGAGGAGCCTGGTGGGCTACAGTCCATGGGGTCGCAAAGAGTTGGACACAACTGAGTCAAACTAGTACTAGTAAAGTTAACATAGTAGGATTAAATTAATCTCTTTCTGGCTTAACATTATGCCCGATTTGTGCAGTTAAGCTGTGACTCTTACAGATAGAACCTATATATGTTTTCTTCATATTTTTTGGCATTTTCCAAGTTGTGAATCTTTGACTTGTACACATCCTATTTATAATTTATTGTGTACCCAACCCAAGATTTCTGCAACCTACCAAGAGCAACAGACAGCAACTAAACTGTCTTGAACAACAGCCCCATCTAGTGACTAACACTGTAAATTGTCCACCTGTGTGTTTTTCTAATCCCATCTTTTCTTATCCCATAACTAAGATACAAACACCTAAGCCTCCCCACTCGCTGCTGCGCAAATATTCCATTCTGCCTCAACTGCTTCTTACATGTTTATTACCTTTAGCTTCCTTTATTTTCCCCCATTACTTCCACCTCCTTCTTAAGCTCAAGAATCATTTACCTGACTCTTCTGGATCCAAAAAACTCTTGTTTGAGGGGACTCACCTCTCTTCATACTCACTCACCTTTTCGTTCCTTGATGAGGACAATTCGTCGTTCTTTCGCTTCTGAGTTCAGATTGTCTACCATCTTACTAATGCAATTGTCCAGAACCAAGGAGCGGGTTTTGGACTTGATGTCCTTCCGACAAATGGGGCATTCTACTTTCCGCTTCATCCACTCATTGATACAGTAGGAGCAGAAACTATGGGCACAGTTCAAGGTGACAGCCTATAATGGAAGTGTGCACACACACATCAGAACTGTGACGCTTACTCCCCCAGGGCCGTTGTGATCTCAGAGTTAGGAAAGGAGTTAGTTCTCAAGATGAAATGGAAATTTAACCATAACTTCATCTAGAGGCCTTACAAAGGGTATCAGAATCATTCCTAGGAACTGTAAATTTTAAGCTTCATGTTAGATTATTTGTTTTCTCTCTCAAAGTTAAGCTCATAAACTCAGGCTCCAGGTAGGCTGATTTGTCTTATTTTGTTCCACCAACTCAGTTCACACTGCCAATGTGGCTTAGCTATCCTGCAAATAAATGCCACTGGACTTAAGCAGGACTAAAAAACATGTGCATGTCTGATACACATACATCACTAATTCTCTCAGGAAAAACAGATGTATGTCCTAATGGTGAATTAGAATCTCGATTTTAATTCACACAGTGAATACTCAGTATACAGTATACCCTTATCTCTACTCAAAAGAAGCTTTAAAAAGTATATGTAAAAGAACTTAGGCTATGGAAAAAGAATCTAAACACAAAATAGGAAAAAATGTAATGAGTTCAACTGACAGTGCCTTAAGTAATATCAGTAAGTCTATGAGAAGAGAGAAAGCAGAAAAAGGCCCGTATCTGAGCTGCTCCTGAGCAACCCCAATGGTCAGCTTTCTGCCAACGTCCTTATCACTTTTCAAAACATAAACCATACTCTTCATTACTCTTGTTTTTGTATATCTCCTAAGATACAACTTTTTCTGGAGCTAAAAAGTTTTCTTTCTTGCTTCTGGGAAAGCAGGGGGAAATAACACAAACTTTGTATTATTTTCCAATGCCAAGTGGAGGCCAGAAGGCCAACTAGGAAACATTCTCAATAAAGAATGAGACATACAAAAAAAAAAAAGTAAAAATAAAGAATGAGACAAAATTCTCATAAACAGGACTAAAAACCTGCTTGACTAAAATGAAATCTCTTCCCCAACACTGATTTTAAGAGAGGACCAGCAGGAAAGGTCAGCACATGCTGTAAACCAAACAAAGATCAAGTTATTTTTCTCTTACATGTCGTGCAGACGCTCCAGGTTGCCTAACTCATCACCTATTCCAACCCCTTTCCTTGTGGTCTTCTACTACAGTGCATAAGTCATGTCGAAACAATACTGAGTTTCTCCAAAGTAGGGAATCAAATGACTACAAACTATGGGGGAAATTATGATCTTTGGTCAAAGTAGATCCAAAGCAAAAGAAACAGGTGTATCCAGGACAGAATTTTCAGGAGGCTAATAGACCCAATCTCCCTAAAGGCCCCAGAAAAAAAGGAAGCTGTGTGTGTATGTGTTTTCTTTTTAAAGGAGTCTGAAAAGCACTATCATTTAACAAATTTAGTTTAACACTTCTTTTGTAAGATGAACTGGACACAAATGGTAGAATTTGTGAAAATAAGACAGTCTATGCAAAAAGAAGACAGGATAACAAATGAAATCCTAGGCATGATGCTTCATTTTCATAAGGAGCCTCAGAGTCCCTGAAAAATGTTCCATTTGGCCACTGAATCCCATGATCATACCTCAATGACATCTACCCCCTTGTTCAAAGGCTGCACTGCACGCCCACTCTCAGCATTGTGTCCATTCAGAGTAAAGAAAGACTAGCTTTATTGAGTAGCTTTATTCTGATACTTCAAATTTCTAATACCATCTAATTCTGGATTCTGCCAGAATCAAATGGCTCCCAGGAGGTAACAAAAAAACCTGCAGGAGCTCAACACTAGGCAAAAAAATAAAAAAAAAACAACCGACAAAACCCAACAGCACATAGTTGTCGGAAATGTAGGAAACATGACATCCTGACCTGTGGGAGGGTAGGGCAGCCCCTAAATGGTTCTTCAAAACCAAAGTGTTTTTCCCTTAACAACAAAAAGATAAAGGCTTTATTATAGCCCCAAACAGATTCTGCCAAAAAAATAACTCAAGAACAAATGAAGTAAGAAAAAAGCCAGTGGAAGTAAAGAAGACCACAAACAAGTGAGAAGTGGCCACCTCCAGCAGCCACTTTGAAGTCAAATAGCTACAGTAAGTTCCTGGAGGAAAAATCTCTTCAGAATGTTACCCTAGAGCAGAAGCAGTCTGTGTAACTGAGCCTCCATTCAGGGGTGGGAGAGTGAGAAGGCGTGAGCCACTGCTCATCATTACCTCAACGAAGTATTCTGAGCAAATAATACACTGGAGCTCATTCTCTAGCACGTCATTCATGTGGCTAAGAACTTCCTCCTTCTGTGCTTGCACCTTCTCCTTCTCTTCCTGCAAAGACATACAACCCCACCTGTCATTCGAGAGAACTAACAAGAATGCAAAACAGGACAGAGCAGGATTAACAGTCTGCAGTAGGACTCAGAAAGAATCTAAATTAAAAATTCACCCAGGCGTAGTAACACAAGAATAAAATTCTTGCCCCAAGGATTACTGCTTCTCAGAACTGCTTTCTAATATAGGGCACTGTCGTCCTTTTTTTCCTTTCTTGACTTTATGAGTATGCAGTTTCGGTCTCCTTCCCAAAAATAACCAAATGAGAAAAACTGAAGTCAGCATACCAACCCCGCCGACCATCCGAGGACAGAACGAGACATTAGGTATTCTATAGCACACTGCATTTCAGAGGGGATACAAAATCATCCTAAGCAGCCAAGAGCTCAATGGATAAGAAAGAAATGAGGAACTGTCCATAAAGGCAGGAAGCTTGAATTAGTGTATAAGGTCCTCTGTGTTCTCTGCAGATGTCCCTCCTACAAAATAAGGATAATACCCAAGGTGCCTGGAGGCAGGAGGCTGGAGAGATGGCCTGTTGAAGTATCTTCAGGCCTCATGCTCTGTGATGCTTGTTACTTCCCACCCCTGTCGTGCAATTTCCCTATGCTTTCCCCAAGAGACAGACTGCTTGTGGACACCGTTTGCAAGGAGGATCTAGATGTGCTCTCTTGAAGTCAACATTTATTAAGTGCCCCTAGTTGGGAGAGGAAAAGCCAAAAGAGGGTATATTTGAGAGGTTATTTTTCGTGTTTTATTTTCTCTTATCAAAGCAAAGACTGTGAGACTAATCAGGACAGTGAAGAGGGAATGAACCCATTTAAAACTAGAGTCAAGTTCCTTGAAAACTTTTCAATTGCTGGATTTAAAAAGATGCAGTGGCGTCTTAGAGGCTGGGGAATAAAGTACTATGTGATTTAAATAGAGGATAGGATAGCAAACCAAGTGGAAAAAGAGTCCTCTCCTTTCTGTAATCTGCTCCAGATGTATACCTGAGGAAGGGTGGGCTGAGAGATGTAGTCAGACTCAGGCATTAATTTCCCATCAGAGGATGCAAACTGGTGGCCTGTGGACTACATCCAGCCTATAGACTTATTTACTTAGTTTGGCATTCATGGTATCAAAAAACTGAACCTATTACTACTACTTAAAAATTGGAATACTTCACATAAACATCTGAATTTCCATTTTCTGTGGAAAATTCAGATCTGACAACACTGGGCCTGCACTTCTAGTTGGCCTGCACTTCTAGTTGGCAACTGGCTGCTGCAGAGAAGAGCTGCCTCTTGGGGTATGAGTGAGGGTAGAATTCTGCCTCACAGCTCCCCACTGTATTCTTACACCCAGGCCATTTTATTCACTTCTATTATCAGTCTGACTCCAGGGGGCATTTGAGTCTACAACCCCTAATTGAAGAGTGTCATTGATTTGATGTAAGAAATAATTATACAAATGCATCAAGATGAACTACTTTTTGACTACACCACCCCTTAGCCTATGTGAGCGAGACACTCTGAAGGAGCATCTACCACAGACAATGGACTAGACTGCAGAATGTATCATCCCCAGCATTTTGCATCTGAATGAGGAAAGGAAACAGATGTTGTCTTACAGGCAGAACCTTCTACAGGCCTAAATAATTGTACAGAATATTTCCCTTGAGGCAGGGAATAGCCATACCTAGGTACTCCCTTCATTCACCAAAGCAATCCTTGCACTGTTGAAAATGCTGAGTTGCTTGTACCAACCAAATTCTAAACCTTCTTCTTTCCAGTACCTTGGTCTGCTCCAGTTCTTTGTCCTTGGCTTGAATGATTGCTTCAAAGTTCTTTTTGCTGCGATTTAGCTCTTCCATCAGAGACCGATACTGCAGAAACACAGCAGATGCATGGCACTCAAGATGCATGGCACTATACTGTTCCTTTTAGCCACCATGCCTGTCCCTCCCTCTGTCAGCAGCTTTGGTTCAAGAGATTAATGGATTGGGCAATTTCAAAATAATGTTTTTGTTTCTCCAAGACATCCCAGTTAAATGCTGCTTTTTTTTTTTTTTTTTTTTTTTTCAGGGAAAGGAGCAGACAGGGAGGGAAGCCATCAAATCTATTAATCCTTCTGGAAATAACCCAACCTTCATGGTCATCCAAAGCAACTGAAGAACTTCCAGAGAGTCTGACTTTGTGGGTTTGGCTTGGGGCCCAGGGATGTTCATTTTTTTAAAAAATTTTATTGGTATAGTTGATTTACAATGTTATGTTACCTTTTGCTATACAGCAAAGTGAATCAGTTATACATATATATGGGATGTGCATTTTTTAAAAAGCCACCCAAGTGACTCTGGGAACCAATGCTGAAGAACTCATAACTAACTCTAAGGCTACCCAGCACCAGAAGCAGCTTTTAAGAAATAATTAGGGATATACAGGATTCAGGAAAACGAGATAACTGTTTTCAATGAAACGAAAAAAAAAGACCTTTAACCTATTCACTCTATAAATCACATACTATGTGCTGATAAGGGAACACTGACTGAACCTTGCCTTGGTATTCTGGAAACTGGCATGTCCAAGAGCTAATGGCTCATTTACCATGACTCACTGCCTACATCTGATATCAAGAAGTTCCATTTCTATGAAACATAATTTCTGAGCTTCCTAATGCTTAAGTATAGATTATATTTTAAATTTCATTTCAGATCCTTTTTTAAAGAAGGTGGTTAAGTATTCTGAAAAGATATCACTCAAAGAAATACATTTTTAAATGCATGGGCTCAAAAAAAAAAAGTCAGTGATATCAGAAGTCCTTAGTATTCACCTTGACTACTAATTAGATGACTGTGCCTTAACTTTCTCATCTATAAAATGGGAAAACAGGTGCCCCTCCTATATAGGGGTTAGTAAGAAAAAACAAAGACATACATGAGAGCACTCAGTAAAGTTTTAAAATCTCTATGTAAAGGCAAATTGTTATAATCAGGTCTGGAAAATGAAAAAGAACAGCTTCAGAAGGACCATCAAGTGAAACAAAGAACCTGCGTGTTTCATTTGAGGGTGGTGAGCCCCCAGGCATGTCAGAGAACCATGGCCTGACAATATCCCTCTTTGGGTTAATGAAGGGGGATGGCCAAGCGCGTTATGCTTAACAACAGTTTTCTCCAGTCTGTCTCAGAAGAGTGTAAGGCATTGGGGGTGCAGGGTTCTTAATGATCCCTCAAGGATTTTCAAGAGCAGAACCTTCCTCTTTTCCAGTCAATTTCAAAATGATATCTGAATATTAATTTAATAATTCTCTAAACGGGAAACATGCCCACCCTCCCAACCTAAAAAATACACAAGCTTAGAAAATAAAATTCCAGAAAGATTGTTTTTTTCACCTAATTCTTTTCAAGGCTGTTTGTGAACCCAAGGAAATCAAAGTGGGCAAACTCCCAAGCATGCAGGAATATGTGACTGTTAGCACTGTAAGAAGGTTGACAGATAGGTAAGAAATAAAAGAACCAAATTCAAAACAAATTCTAAGCTAACAGCTCATTTTTCTCAAGAAGATATGAACGCTAACCTCCTGACTTAAACTACTAATCATCACACATAATTGATAAAAGACAAAGCAGGTTTTTAAGATGCAAAAGAACTCATTAAAAAATAAACAGAGGGAGATACTAAAGTTAAATTAAATAAGTAACAGGCAATCCTTTAGGATAATTTTATTCCTGTGAGTCTTGCCTGTTCAGTAAATTGATGTTTCAGTGGCTGGTAAACTGCAAATTCTCAACCTAACCTAAGATGTGTAATTGGAACATTCTTGAATGGTTTCAGAATGGCTTCAGCTCAGGAATAGTGAGGTAATGGAGGTGTTGCAGGCCCTGGTGGCCAAGTCACGGCTTGCAATTTCCCTCTGCTGCCCTCACCTTTCTGAATGTGCACAGCCATTCTCCCAGAGAGCCTCCTAATTGCTACAGGCTCTGTTTCATCTTCACTAGAGCATCTCATGCTCAGATGAAGATGTAAGCTTTCACGCTGAGGTCTGGCATGTCTGTGAGGTTCCAAATCTCAGACCTGATGCTGTGAGCTGCTGCCACCTGCTCTGTCTACAGCCTGGAGGTGCTGCAGAGGGGTGTGCTAAGTAGCAGAGGCAGCCAGTGGGCACATGAAGCCTGGCTGCCCCCACTCTCGCCCACTATAATCTCAGGACAACAGTAAGCATAAGTTACCTCTTGCAGAGCCTGGGCCAGCTGCTGCTTCAGGTCCTCTTCGCCTTCCTCTTTCTCCAAACTCTGAAAAGCCAAAAACAAAATGAAAGGCTTCCCTGTAGAAAGGGGGGAAAGGGGCAAAATACAGTAACAAGCAGAGCTGACCTGCTAGCAGAGGCGTCTGGAAACAACGGGGCAGGGAGGGAGTGGAAAATCTCCCATTTTACTTTAAGCTGTTGGCGGTAAGGGACTTAAGCAGAGTTAAACTGCTCAAACACTGCACATCTCAAGGCTGCCACCTTCAAGTCATGCACCACCACCTCTGGAGCAGCTCTGGATTAATACTCCAAGTCCCCTTCATGGCTAATGCTATGACTCTCAAAAGGATGGAAACAGAGTTTCTGCATCACCAAGTATCTATATTGAAATGCAATCTCCTGGGCTGGCACTCACAGCTCCGCCATGTTTCTTTCCTCAGTTCTGGCCACTCCGTCTCTCACTCCGCGTCTTTCCCACCTCTGGCCCATAAGCGGTTCCTCCTCTGCCTGCCTTGGCTGCATTTCCTCCAAGGGCCCCCTTGGGTGTGGATGTTTTCCACATCATCACTCCTGTACATCCAGCACCCTCCACGAGAACCTCTGGGTCCTTCCCTCCTTAAGAATTATCTACCCGCTTAATACATCAACTGGAAATTGTTCTCTAAATCTACAGACTTTTGAAACTATTGTGATTATTTTCTGTGTATCTTGTCTCAACAAGATTTATTCCTTTATGACAAAAACTATTAAGCATCTTTATAACCACCCAGACCCAAGTATAGTGCCAGGCAACCTGGGTGCTCAAAAAATATTCTGTGTGGGAATTCCCTGGCGGTCCAATTGTTAGGCCTCTGCACTCTCACTGCTAAAGACCTGGGTTCAATCCCTGGTCAGGGAACTAAGACCCCACAAGCTGCGCAGTGTACCCACTCCATCCTACCCCACCAAAAATCTGTGTGAAATAACAAGGGTTTAATGAGCTTCTGAGCAAGCAGCAAGGGTAGGATAAATTCCTAGGGCTTGCTACAGAGGAAAATGCAGCTAGTAATAATGGACTAGATACACCTCACTATGAGCAATTTATATATGACCCTCTCATTCCTAGAGAAATTTCCTAAATGAGTCCTTTTTGCCTTTCTTTACCCTTTTAGTATGGAAAAAGATTTGATAGCTAGTTACATCTTGAAGCATGCCCAGAGCAGCTATAAATATTAACAGTAACTCCTGTTATTGAACATATTAGCCTTTAAAGAGAGTTCTGCTCTGGTGAAGGTGTCATACACTAAATATGTAGAGATAAACCTCCCTCTATTAATTTCAAGAACCAGTCTAGGCTGGAAAAGGGCAGCAAAAAAGTACACATAAACAAGCAATGTATACCCTGAGAAAGACCCACTTAATCCATGGCCTTTGCTAAGACCATCAGTTCAAGGGGATAGTAGAGCTTAGATGAAATCTATAAATTGTTCAGAAATAAGCCAACACAAGTGGTTGTTTCTTACCCTGAGTAAAGTAAAGATAAAAGCTTATTCACTTCAATCCTGATTGGCCCTTCTTAGTTCTAAGTCAACAATGGGGAATTCTTGACATTCAGTCTTACCTGAGGAAGTGGGTGGGAGTAAATCATGTGGTTCTGGCCAGATGGGAACTGACATTTTCAGCAGAACCAGGATCAGCCCTAGCCGAGAAGCTCTGTGCAAGAGCTGATCATCTAAACAAATGACTCAGGGATGCAGACACATTTACTCTCACCTTGACACAGCTAAGACAGTCATTTTATCTACTGAAGAGGTAGACATCCTGTGGAAGGTAGCACTCAACCCAACAACTGAGTGATGGTGTATCTGCCCCCTCCCATGTTGGCTATTCAGGACAGAAATAAACATTTTTGCCTTTCTAGCCGCCCACTTCCTAGGTTAGCTACAAAGCTAACAAGTAACAGGTAAATCAAGGGCAGAGTAACCAGCTGACCTCTACCTGCCTTGGGTACAGGAATTTGGCTTTGACCTCAGGGCAGAGGAAGATTACTCATGAAAAACAAGGAATATTTTAATTGGAGTGTACTATTTGGGGGTATCTCGACCTTCATCCAGCCTCTCTCTAAATTTACCTCAGCTCTGAGATGCCTCAGCTTTTACAACCTCTTGCATCTTGGCTGGTTCTGCCGGTTCCCTTACCCCATGTTGACAACCCAACTCTGGCTCCTGATCTGATCATCATGGAGACCTCAAAGTTTTCTGATCATATTACCTCTCTTGTCCCTGGCACTAAACATATGGTCCCTGATCTAGAAACAGAGAGCTCTGGTCACAGGCTCACAAAAGGCCTGCCCACCCCAAGGGGCATCTAGTCCTTCCCTCCTGCGTGGTACCTGGAGATGCTGCTGCTCTTCCTGGATGGTCTTCTCCAGCTGCTCCACTCTGGCCTGCTGTTGGGCCTGCTCTGCACACAGCTGGGATTGTAAATCCTGCAGTTCCTGCTCCATTTTCACAATCTTCTTTGAGCTCCCTTTTTTGGTCTGCTTTTTCACATTCAGAACAGCTACCTGTTTTTCCTGCATCTGTGTTTTCAGAATTAGAATCCTGGACATGGTTACCTTAAACAGCTCTAAGTTGCTCTGAGATGCTGAAGGATTTGAGGCTTTCTTCTTCTTACGATGAAGCTCTATAACTTTTGCAGGGCCTGGGTTAATATGAGCCCCTGTGGTCTTCCCACTTGGCTCAAAAGAAGTCAACTTAGGATCCAAATATTCAGAAGGTTGACTGACCACTTTACTCTTCCCATGTGACTTCATTGGCTGACCAGATTCACAAGACAATTTACTTATTTTGGATTTCAAATTTGAGGGGCCTTCAGCTCCAGAACCCTCTAATTCATCCAAACTAAATTTCCTTTTAGTTCTCAAGCCCTTATTTTTTTCCATCATCTGGTCACTTTTGGGGGAAAGACAAGGATAAATCCTCTCCCAGTCTTCTTCGATAACTTCATATTCATACTCTGCATTCTCCTTATTATCCAGAGGTACCCCAAGCTGGATGTGATCTCCTTTATGGATAGAATAGACCTTTAAAGGTTCTAGACGTTCTCTGTTCAGCCAGATACCATTTAGACTCTGGGGAAAGGGAAAGAAAGACAAAATAAGCTTCATGATTTTCCTCCTCTTAATTTTTCTGCTGCTGCTGCAAAACCTTCTGTCTTTTTAGGAAGAAAACCCTTGAGAACAAATAGAAAAGAAAGGTTCATAAACCACCATTCTTAGAAACAGGATTCTTCAAATAGTGCTTTGGCTTATTACCTATATGATGTTCATGTCTTCAGAGAACTGCCTGTATAATAGGCAGGAATCACCTTATTACTGGAGGATGAATTTACTCAAATAAATGCAGTAGCATTAAAAGAAACTGAAATCAATTAGCTCTACTGACATAAACTAGAGGCAAAGGGCCAAGACTAGAAAACTGCTATTAGTAAAGGCAATAGCATTCTAATGATGAGGTTCCAAGAAAGTCATGCAGGCCCTATCTCTGGATGTGTGTGACCCCTGAGCACATTGGTGAATTGAAAAACATTTCCTAGAACCCATAAACCAAGAAAAAAAGTACCAACACCTAGCACTGTGGTCAAACTGAAGGTGGGATCTGACCGAAGTAACAACCCCAGAGAGGAGACCCAGGTTCAGTCCCTGGGTCAGGAAGATCCCCTGGAGAAGGGAATAGTTATCTACTCCAGTATTCTTGCCTAGAGAATTCCATGGACAGAGGAGCCTGGAGGGTCGCAAAGAGTCAGACATGACTGAGCAACTAACACTTTCACTTTCGATGGGTAACAGAACATAGAGGTTAAGAGCCAGAGCTCTGGATTTATACAAACTTAGGTTCATAGCTCAAATGAACCACCTTGGGCTTCTTACTTGCATGGTCTTCAGCAATTTACTCTTTGTATATCAGTTTTGTCTGTAAAATAGTACAGTTCCTACCTCATACTGCTCCTGTGAGGAACGACTGAGATAATTCATGCAAAACACTTAGCACAGTGACTCGCATATAACAAATGATCAATATTTACTTTTGTGGTTTAAATCATAGTGTAGAGATTAAAAGCATGGACCCTGAAGTCAGACTGCCTGGGTTTGTAACCTGGCTCCATTACTTAATGGTTGCATGACTCAGCAAGTTTCTTAACTTCTCTAGGCGCCAGTTGCTACATCTACCAAGTGGAAGATAATAACAGTCTCCCTCATGGTGTTTGTGAGAATTTAATGAGATAACATATGTAATATACTTAGAAAAAGTACCTGGCACATGTAAGCATTATGTAAGGATATATGCAAGTGCTCACTACTATTTTCTGGCTCAGCCGATTTATCAACAAGCACTTCAACCCTATGCTCAGCATCTTTCAAGGTAAACATACTGAGTGCAAAAGCAGAAGATATGAAAACAACTTTTAGCAGCTGACTCTGGAAAGAAAAACACAAGGGCATATTTAAGCAAATGTGGGATCACATAGAACAGCCTATAAATGCAAAGGAATATCATGTAGAGCTGAGTTAGCTAAGAGATGCTAAGTGGGGATGACAAGTCCTAAAACAGACTTGAAGCAAATGCAGGATTTAAAGTTTAAAGAGACAAGTGGGCATTTTAACCCATATCAAGGACTTAACTTTGGGGGACAGGCTGGAGATGAAATTCACATCTGGACTGGGACTAAAGGTTATATTCATTCAACAAAGGAGAGGAATGGAGATCAGAAGAACAGTCAATTTAAAATTATACACAGGAAACAGCCTCAGGGAAAGAAGTATGACACAGGTGGCCACCTAATGCCAACATTTAAGAAAAACTCAAAGGCAAAGTCAAGGTTAATAAATAAAGAGGTTACAGGAGTAGCCTAAGATGAGAGAAAGCAAGGATTCCCTAAAAATCAGGGGCAAACTCTTTAAGACCTTTGGCAGCCCTCCACTATACCCTCTGCATTAACCTGCCTCCTGCAAAGCCCTTTAGGTCTGAAAAATAAGCTTTCAAAATTTTCTGATCACATTTTATCCTTGGATCCCTCTGTTTACCCATTAATCACTCCTTGGTGACACCTAGTGGTATAATTTGGACCAAAGGCCCAAATTGGGTTCGTTCACAAAGCGACTATAGAAAAGATGAAAACACCACAGCTATATAGGAACAATCAAGTACTGCCCAGGATATGATCTCAAATACAATGGTTTAAATAAATCAAACTCCTGTCAACACTTTCTTGATGCTGGTTTTCGTAATCACCAGTATGAACAGTGTCAGCAGCAGCAAAGTAATAACCAAAGAAAAGCCTGTCAAATGTCTGAGTCATCAATGGAATAAGGGTGGAATAATCCTCAGCCCCTTAAATGCTAATTACTTCACTTGATGCTTAATCTCTGTCTAGAGTTTTAATCAGTTGTTGAGAACAGTGGAAACCCAAAGCCAAAAGCCAATGTTTCTGTGCAGTTCACTAGATGATTTATGTAGCTCATAAACGGTTCTCAGCCCTAACCCTATAGAGTGAAATCACCTGGAAATGTTTAGAACAAACAGCAGTGCCTGAGTCTCATCCTCAGACTGAATTAATTGGTCTGAGATGGGTACTAGGCATCAGGATTTTTCAAGCCAGGTTTAGATGCAAACACTGTGCAGAATCATATCAAGACACAAGGCAGCTTTGCAGTCAACCCTTCACCCACCCATTCCCAGGCATCTATCTACTCATCTGGTCTCTACATAGGTCTGCCTTTTCCAACTGTTGTATAAATGGAATAATACACAGTATGTACCCTTTGGAGTCTGGCTTCTTTTGCTTAGGATGATGATTCTGCGATGTGTCCACTTGGTTGCATTACAGTAGTCTGGTATTTTTATTGTTGAGTAGTACTCCAGAGTACGGGAGTACCAGCTTGTTTCTCCATTCCCTAGTTGTTTCCTCCAGTTTTTGGTAATTATGAATAAAGCTACTAGAAACATTTAGGTACAAGTTTTTATGAGAATGTAAGTCCCTATTAATTTGGGGTAAATGCCTAGAAATAGAATCACTGATTAAGTGATTAACTGTTTAACTGTAAGAAACCGCCAAACTGTTTTTCAAAGTGGTGGTACTATTTTGTTTCCTCACTTGCAGTGTTTAAGAGTTCCAGTTACTTTGCATGCTCATCAGCACTTGGTAATGTATTATTTTAGCATTTCTAATAGGTGTACCAGTCAATATTTTAAAAAATTCTTTACTAGAACATAGCTACAAACATAAAAGGGTATAAATCATAAATATACAACTATATGAATATCACAAAGTGAACATTTCAATGTTACTACCACAAGGTTTTTTAAAAAAATCCCACATTATCAGCACCCCAGAAACATCCCCGTGCCTCCTCCTAGCCACTAACCATGTCCCTTGCTCCCTGCCATAAGGTGACTACTAGCCTGGCTTAACATCACACATTAGCTTTGCCTGGTTTTGAATATTATATAAATGGCATTCAGCTCAGTTCAGTCGCTCAGTCATGTCTGACTCTTTGCAATCCCATGAACTGCAGCACACCAGGCCTCTCTATCCATCACCAACTCCGGGAGTCCACCCAAACCCATGTCCATTGAGTTGGTGATGCCATCCAACCATCACATGGGCTCTGCATATAAGTTAAATAAGCAGGGTAACAATATACAGCCTTGACTACTCCTTTCCCAATTTGGAACCAGTCTACTGTTCCACATCTGATTCAAACTGTTGCTTCTTGACCGGCATATAGATTTCTCAGGAGGCAGGTCAGGTGGTCTGATATTCCCATCTCTTTCAGAATTTTCCACAGTGTGTTGTGATCGACACAGTCAAAGGCTTTAAGCTTAGTCAATAAAGCAGATGTTTTCTAGAACTCTCTTGTATCGAAAAATTGCTTTTTCGATGATCCAATGGATGTCGGCAATTTGATCTCTGGTTTCGCTGCCTTTTCTAAATCCAGCTTGAACATCTGGAAGTTCACGATTCACATACTGTTGAAGCCTGGCTTAGAGAATTTTGAGTATTACTTCACTGGCGTGTGAGATGAGTGCAATAATGCAGTAGTTTGAACACTCTGGCACTGCCCTTCTTTGAGATTAGAATGAAAACTGACCTTTTCCAGTCCTGTGGCCACTGCTGAGTTTTCTAGATTTGCTGGCATAATTAAGTGCAGCACTTTAATAGCATCATCTTTTAGTATGTGAAATAAGCTCAACTGGGATTCCATTACCTCCACTAGCTTTGTTCATAGCAAATGCTTCCTAAAGCCCACTTGACTTCGCATTCCAGGATGTCTGGCTCTACTTGAGTGATCACACCATCATGGTTATCTAGGTCATGAAGATCTTTTTTGTATAGAAAGAGCAAGACCTAGCTGAGCAAGATCCAATTTTTCCCACTGCCAGTCCCTCCCATGAGGAAGCTTACACAAGCCTTCAGCCACATCCACCAGAAGGCAGACAGAAGAAAGATGAACCACAATCCCGCAGAGGCTAGAATGAAAATCACATCACAGAAAGTTAATCAGAATGAAAAAAGAGGGCTATGCTCCAGATGAAGGGACAAAACCTCAGAAAAACAACTAAATGAAGTGGAGATTAGGCAACCTTCCAGAAAAAGAATTCAGAAGTGTGATAGTGAAGATCATCCAGGATGTTGGAAAAAGAAAAGAGAAGATGCAAGTAATGTTTACCAAAGACATAGAAAAACTAAAAAAACAAGCAAACAGAGATGAACAATATATTAGAAGAAATCAATAGCAGAATAACTGGGGCAGAAGAATGGGTAAGTGACCTGGTGGTCACTTACAGATGTCTCACATCCATAAGACAGAATGGTGGAAATCACTGCTGCAGAACAGAATACAGAAAGAAGAATGAAGAAAAAGGCAGTCTAAGAGACCTCTGAAAATGAAAAGTGAAACTGTTAGTTGCTCAGAGACCCCTGGGACAACATTAAATGCAACAATATTTGCATTATAGAGATTCCAGAAAAAGAGAGAGAGAAAAGACCCAAAAAAATATTTTAAAAGATAATAGCTGAAAATTTCCCTAACATGGGAAAAGAAATAGTCAACAAAGTCCAGGAAGCATGAAGAGTCCCAGCCGGGATAAATCCAAGGAGTAACACACCAAGACACATAGTAATCAAAACTGACAAAAAATAAAGATAAAGATAAAATGTTAAAAGCAACAAGAGAAAAATGACAACTAATAGACAAGGGAACTCTCCACCAGGTTATCAGCTGATTTTCTCAAAGAAACCCTATGAGCCAGAAGGGAATGGAATGATATATTTAAAGTGGTGAAAAGGAAGAACCTACAACCAAGAATACTCTACCCAGCCAGACTCTTGTTCAGGGAAAACCTAAAACCAAGAATAATACTTTACCCAGCAAGACTCTTGTTCAGATTTGACAGAGAAAGCAAAAGCTTTCCAGAGAAGCAAAAGTTAAAGAGAATTCAGCACGACCAAACCAGCTTTATTTGCAACAAATGGTAAATGAACTTCTCCAGGCAAGAAACACAAGACAGGGAAAAGACCTACACAAAATTAACCTGAAACAATTAAGAAAATGGTAATAGGATCATACATATTGAAAATTACCTTAAATGTAAATGAATTAAATGCACCAACCAAAAGACAGAGACTAGCTGAGCAGATGAAAACATGTGCATGTACACACTTCCACTTACCACATCACTCTGCTTGACCCCCCCTAAATTGTATGTAATTATTTTATATTGTTAGGTTAATCATGTTATCATTGTGACTTGCGATTGTAATTATCTTTTATTTTTTGTCTAGCTATTGATTGTGAAAACTGATACATATCTTCTACTATTGTAAAAAAGAAAAGGACAGTGAAGCAAACAAAAGTGAAAATGACAGGGCCCCTCAAAATATTCATGTTCATCATTTTGTAATATCCATCACAGCTTTACTCCACAATCTGAAGAGGAGAAAATATAAAACAAACATCTTTTCCCAAGGGGGAAAAAAAAGAATATTCCATAGTTTATTTATCCATTCTATTGTTGAAAGATATTTGGGTTGCTTCCCTAGGAGTGAAAATATTGTGTGTGTGTGTGTGTGTGTGTGTGTGTGTGTGTGTGTGTGTCTGTGTGTATGTCAGAGCTTCCCAGATGGCTCAGTGGTCAAGAATCCACCTGCCAATGCAGGAGACATGGATTCAATCTCTGGGACAGGAGATGCCCTGGAGAAGGAAATGGCAATCCACTCCAGTCTTGCATGGGAAATCCCACGGACAGAGGAGCCTGGGAGCTGTAATACATGGGGTCACAAGAGTGGAACATGACTTAGCACTACACAACAACAACAATGTATGTATGTATATACACACACAACTTTAATAAATAATGACAAATAATTTTCCAAGTAGTTGTACCTATTTACATTTCTATCAAAAGATTATTTGGCTCCATATCTGTGTAAATATATGGCATCATTAAAATGTAATTATAGTTACTCTGACTATAGGGTATGTCGTGGTATTCCAGCAGGTATTTCACAGATCATTAATGAAGCTGAACGATGTTTCATGGATACTGAACAATCAGACAGAATCTTCTGTGAAATGCCTGGTTCTTGCCCATTTTTAAAACTGGGTTATCTTTCTTTTTCTTATTGATTTGGAGTTCTGTATACATCCAGTGGCTCAGATGGTAAAGAATCCACCTGCAATGCAGGAGACCTGGGTTTGATCCCTGGGTTGGGAAGATCCCCTGGAGGAGGGCATGACAAACCACTCCAATATTCTTGCCTGGAGAATCCCCATGGACAGAAGGGCCTAATGGGCTGCAGTCCATGGGGTTGCAAAGAGTTGGACACGACTGAGCAACTAAGCACACACACGCGCACACACACACACATCCCCACCCAAGTATAAGTCCTTCATTTGGATCTTCCACTTTGAGCATGCTTTCACTCTCTTAATGATATATTTTGGTGAATGGAAATTCTTAATTTTAATGTGATATTATCAGTATTTTTAAAAAGTATCCCATGTATGGGCAAAATTGGAAACAGTTGAGAACCACTGCTCTAGCTGCTGGGAGGCAGAAAGCTGCATTGCCCCAAGCAGCAAGGTTTGTTCAGACTCAAGTGTCCCCAGAAGGGGTTAAACTAGATCATTGCTAAGGTCCCCTTTTCAGTGCCAATTTCTATTCTGCTCACAGTGCCTTGTCAAGAGTGCTGAACCAATTTACTTAGCATTTATGCTTTCCTTCAACACCATGCCAACTCAACTTAATCCTAGTGCAGGAAGATACTTTCTCCAACAGCTTAAATCTAGCAGTTTTATGCATGCAAAATGAGGCTGCTGGGCAGTCCAGCAGGATACCTGTGATACTATGAATTATAATAAGAAATATATATTTGGTATTCATCCCCATTTCTAGCACAGTTTCTAAAACCCTTGAAATTTCCTAAGTGGTAAGAGAGATCAAGGTATCCTTTGTTATGTTAATGAGGTGACTTTTGGAATGCCCTAGGGTCACCTATGAGGGCTGGCTGCCAGGGGAACCAATCCGGTGACTGGAGGGCTGGAATTCAGTCTATCTTAGTTATCAGGTTTCAGTTCCACCCCTCAAGTCCTGGGAGGGGAGAGAGGCTAGAGGTTGATCATCACTGGCCAGTAATTCAATCAATTACACATGTAATAAAAGTCTCCATAAAAGCCCCAAAGGATGGGGTTTGATGGAAGCTCTGACTTTTCCCATATACAATCCTAAAGGAAATCAGTCCTGAATATTCATGGAAAGACTGATGCTGAAGCTCCAATACTTTGGCCATCTGATGCAAAGAACTGACTCACTGGAAAAGACCCTGATGCTGGGAAAGACTGAAGGCAGAAGGGGATGACAGAGGAAGAGGTGGTGGGATGGCATCACTGACTCAATGGACATGAGTTTGAGCAAGCTTCGGGAGCTGGTGATAGACAGGGAAACCTGGCATGCTGCAGTCCATGGGGTCACAAAGAGCTGGACATGACTGAGTGACTGAATTGAACTGATGCATCTTTTTCACGAGGATATTCACCTGTATCCCCGACCATATCCTTCTACAATAAACCGGTAAATGTAAGAAAATGTATTCCTGAGATGTGAATCACCCTGAAGCTGATTAATTAAATCCAAAATGGCAGGTGGCCATGGGAACCTCTGATTTAGCCAGTCAGCCAGAAGTACAGGTTAAAACCTGGACTTGCAACTGGCACCCAAAGTTCAAGGACAGGGTCCTTGGAACCTCCAACGTATAGCCAGTCAGCACAGATGCTAACCTGGGGTTGTGACTGGTATCTGAAGTGGAAAGCAGTCTTGTGGGACTAAGCCCTCTATCTGTAGAATCCGATACTATCTCAGGTAGACAGATGGGGGGTGGGGAGGGAACTCCCCAACACCTGTTGAAATTGGTCTCAGAATCATCTTAATACCCTTCCTTCTAACAGGTATCTTTAAAATCCTTTCAACCAGAGCAGTGCTAAGTGGTGTCAAAAGACATTTCACACTTCCTAATCCTTAACTGTTTACAGTAGAATTTCTCTCACTTCATAATCTATATTTTTACTGTATTTGCACTTTAGGTACAAATTTCACATATGCACTTTAGGTACTTCCTAATTGCTGGGTCTATACATTATTTCAACTTCCTTAGTATTTGTGGTTTTCAAATTTGTTTCAAGCAAAAAAAAAAAAAGTTAAGGAAATCTTCCTTAGAGCACTAATACACGAAACATGTTAAAAGTAAGGGAAGGGATGTGCCTGATGGAAAGGAGGGGGAAAGAGGAGCAAGTGTAGTCAGCTCAGCTCCTCCTGTTCCCCATGCCCTGAATCACAGATGAACCCTTGAATCTTCATCAGATTTCCAAGGTCTCTGGACCTTTGACTCACAAGAGACCAAATTCCCTGGTAACTTAGTCTAGTTTCTAGAACAGGAGGCCCTATTGCCCCAACCCAAGTGTTCCTTTGAAGTTCAGTTGCTACGTCATGCTGCACTCTTTTGTGACCACATGGATTGCAGCCCCCAGGCTCCTCAGTCTGTGGGATTTCCCAGGTAAGAATACTGGAATGGGTTGCCATTTCCTTCTCCAGGGGATTTTCCTGACCCAGGGATTGAACTCTCATCTCCTGCATTGGCAAGTGGATTCTTTACCATTGAGCCACCAGGGAAGCGCAGATGTTCCTTACAAAGTAAGTTATTTTGGCATAATTTAACCTCTGGCAGCATAGAGAAGTAGACATCTCTGGGCAAGACAAGTAAGTAGCTATGGTAGAAGATATATTTTTAAATCTTTTAATTTTGTACCATGTATTACCTTTGGGGAGGAAAAATCCCTAACCTAAAAATAAACAGGCAGGAGGGAAATTCAAGAAAGAGGGGATATACATATACCTATGATTGATTCACAGTGATATATGGCAGAAACCAACACAATACTGTAAAGCAATTATCCTCCAATTAAAAATAAATAAATTTTTTAAAAAAATCCAATAAAAGTAACTAGGTTTCTTAGATTACTGTACCTTGTTGTCCATAATTGTCCACTGGCCCTCAGCATTCTGCTTCAAAATACAGTGGTTTCGGGAAATCATCAAAGGGCAGATTTTTGATACCAGTTGGTATGTAACACCAAATCCTCGCCCTACAGTCACCTAGGAAGATAACAAGTAAGAGACATAATCAGCCACTGCACTGGAAAAGGAGGTCCTTTACCATCTTGTCAACCAGCAGTATTCACAAGTCTTGACTTATGAAAACAGACTCCCATGAAACACAAATAGATCATTGGCCATCTCCTCCTTCATTTGCCACTGGAGCCACTGAGTAGAAAAAGCCAAAAAGCTGTGATGAGATAGTTGAACGGAGTTAGCCATAGAGTCTTAGGGTTGGTAATGAGAGTCAATTCCTAGGCAGGTTGATCAGAAGTCGGGGTCCACAAGGAGAAAGGGGTCTGGAGCTCTTGAAGCAGAGACAGGGGTCTAGGGTTCTCAAGGAGGAGGAAAGGACAAACATTTTTTTTCCCTTCACATTCCTTAGTCTTAGTCACATAAACCATTTTTTCCTTTAAGCCCAGAACTGATGATTACATAACAAACAACTCAGTTTAAACTCTGTACTAAGGATTATATAACAACAATGTGTCCTGCTTGAGGACAGTTTCTCCTTCCTGAAAACCTTCTTGCTAATCCTATTATCTTAAAATGTAAATTATGGGAGTAGGTCTAGTAAGATCTTTACAACCTTGAGACATTCTTTTGATTTATTGTAATAACTAGTTAAAAAGTATATAACTCCCTTGTTAACACTCGGGAAGGGGGGTTCTCTGTCCCCCTCTGATGCCTACATCAGAAGGTTTCCTGTCCCTTTTCACTTTAATAAAACTCTGCTGTACAAAAGCTCTTGAGTGATCAAACCTGGTCCCAGGTCCTGAAGTTAAATCTTTGGATTCTGAAAGGCCACTCACAGGATTCCTTTCTACACACCCCCATCAACTAGTCTTAAACACTGCCAAGAACTATAGCTTCTATAACAAGACAGTCTCTCCAATTTTTTAGGCTCTAACTTGGCCTCTTTCTTCCTATAAATTCCATTCTTTGGCCCAGGCTCTGCTCTGGGCACCACCAGAAAAATCTCCAATCCCCCCTTTTCACATGGCAGCTATGAAGTATCTATAGAATCGTCCCTTTTCTTGACCCTGTGTTCCCAATTACTTCGACGTAACTCTATGGCATAGGTTTGAGTCTTTCTGCCATCTTATGGGTTTGTGAAGACACCCCTGGTTTATTTGTATTCCTAGATGCCACATCAAGAAAAATAAACCTAATTTTTATTACACATCCAGATGCAAGTATCACTTTCCCAGTCCTAGATATTATCACTGGAGCATATAAAATGTATTGGCTTTCATAGCAGATATATTGCACTGTCAATGTATCCTTAGGTTTAGGAATAATTAGATTTCTAGGTCTAATCCTCCCCTGAAAGAAGGAAAGTAAGCTAAGCACCAAAGAACTGATGCTTTTGAACTGTGGTATTGGAGAAGACTCAAGAGTCCCTTGGACTGCAAGAAGACCAAACCAGTCAATCCTCAAGAAAATCAGTCCTTTAGGAAATATTCATGGAAGGACTGATGCTGAAGCTGAAACTCCAATACTTTGGCCACCTGATTCAAAGAACTGACTCATTAGAAAACACCTTGATGCTGGAAAAGATTGAAGGCAGGAGGAGAAGGAGACAACAGAGGAAGAGATGGTTGGATGGCATCACTGACTTAATGGACCAGAGTTTGAGCAAGCTCCAGGAGTTGGTGATGGACAGGGAAGCCTGGCGTGCTGCAGTCCATGGGGTCAAAAAGAGTTGGACACGACTGAGTGACTGAACTGAACCCTCCCCTAAAAATTTTTATGCTAAATCATGTCTCTTCTATCCTATATTTGACTAGTTGGATTCCAGTGCAGGACCAATTGATTCCTATTAAAGTTCATCTTGTTAGTTCAGCCTATCATGAGCTTGTCAAGACCTTTCTAAATTTTTCATCTCCCATCAGACATACTCAGTATCTCTTCCAGCTTTGAGTCACCCACCAAATTGATATGATGCCCTCTGTACCTTCATTCAGGACACAGATAAAAAGATTAAAATAGGCTGCAACCAAAGGCAAAGCTCTCAGGACAGCCTAGTAAACATTCTACCACACAACTCAGTGATCACCTTCAACAGTTATGAAATGAAAGTCGCTCAGTCGTGTCCAACTCTTTGTGACCTCATGGACTATACAGTCCATGGAATTCTCCAGGCCAGAATACTGGAGTGGGTAGCCATTCCCTTCTCATTGCAGGAGGCTTCTTTACCAGCTGAGCCATCCCTGGTGGCTCAAGAGGGTAAAGCATCTGCCTGCAGTGCAGGAGACCTGGGTTCAATCCCTGAGTGAGGAAGATCCTCTGGAGAAGCAAATGGCAACCCACTCTAGTACTCTTACCTGGAAAACCCCATGGACGGAGAAGCCTGGCACGGACAAGACTGAGCAACTTCACTTTCAACAGTTATAGTTCAACCAAAAGATAAAAAAAGTCCTTATTTTCCATTTTATCTGTAAGGACAGGCTGCAATGAAGTCCCAGTTCACATCTAACATATTTTTTGAACAAACCAGTCGAGTTCATAATAACCCTGTGAAGGAAGGAAATTAGATTCTTCTGGAATCTAGATCACAGAATTTGCTGCTTTTTCTTCTTGGTACACAAGTCACCTCTTTAATGATCTATAACCCCAACCTTACCTGAGAATATTAAGCCAAATAGTCTGTGGTTTTCTAAAAGCTGCTCCTTTTATTCCTTTTGAAATTCTTTCAAAATCATGCCTGTCCTCAGTCCCTCAAAAACCACCACAGCTCTTTGCCCCATCTGTTCCTCCCCACAAACTCTGATCTCAGTAACTCACACTACCACCCAACCCACTGCTTAGCCTCAAACCCGGGAGCCATCCATGTCCCTCATCCGGATCCACAATCAAATCATCAGCAAAATCTACTGGCTGTAATTCAAATATGCCCTAAATCTATTCACTTCTCTCTATCAGTGGCCACTATCTTAATCCAAACCACACTGCTTCCTCTAGTTATGCTGTTTTTGCTCCTGTGCTAGCCCCCATTCTTTACACAGTAGCTATAGTAGTAATATAAAAACCTTAAACCAGGCCTTCCCCTTTCTTACAATTCTCTAATAATCCAAACTTCCTTCCACAGTCTCTAAGGCTCTCAATGTCCTAACTCCCTCTCTCTCTTCAGTTTATCTCACATCATGGTTAGAAACACTGACTTCTACCTGAGGGTATTTTCACCTGTCTCCTCAGATTAGAACATTCTTCTTTCAAACATATGCATGGGCTCCTTCCCATCTTTCAAGTTTCAGCTCCTCAGAGGCCTAACTCTGATTACCTGATCTAAAGTTGCTGCCTGCTCCTTCCCTCACCATTGCATCCCTTCACATCATTAGTATGTGCTTACCACAATCCAAAATTACCTTGCTTGTTTCACTTATTTTTGTCTACTTTTATTTTTCTAAATTTATATTTAGAATTTAAATCTCATGATCAGGGACCTTATCCATCTTGTGTACCACAGTATTTCTGTACTCCTTAGAGCTTCCTTCTGCTCAGTAAATATTTGTGAATAAATGGAAGAATAAAGAGATCTTGCTCATGAGTCCTCCTGGATTCCAGGAGACGGGTGTTTTTTAGGTCAGAAGTTGGAAAATGGGTTATTACCACTGGAAACCACGGAGCAGCAGCCAGCCAGGAACCTTACAAATCTGACTCGTTTGCCTTTAAAATGTAGTGATCACCCCAACCAAAATCCTGAGTCTGAAGTTTCTCAATGCTTTGATAGTTTCCCAGAAATTAATTATAGAAGTTCCTCTGAACACACATATCCTTTAAAAATGGAATGTTAAGGATTTATCTGTCATCCATATTCAATAAAAATTTCCATTTAGGTAGCTTTATTTCTAGCAAGAAAGTATTCAATATTCCACTTTAATATTTGAGGGGAGACAGACTGCCATTATGGGTAGCCTGGAGAAAATAATACATAAAAGGGAATAATGAGTGCCTTTTCTTAAACTGCCTATGAACTCTGAATCCAGGAAAGGAAGGAAACACTTTTTTGTCTTTCCCTTCACTATCTGGTCCTAGAATATACCTGATATACTGATAATTCATCTACACCATGGTTAGAGTATGTATGAGCTTATCTGAATATCCATCATCATTCGTAACATAAAACTAAATTTCCCAAGAGAACTGAATGCCAACAAACTATCAACTAATGGCTATGGGTTGTTTCCATTTACAAAGTTGTGCCAGCCTCTTCACTTACTGACAGTATTAGTCTATGAGTTAATCCTGTCCTTACCCACCTTTACTAATGCTTTTCCCCTAGGCATGACTCCTGCGTGCGTGTATGCTAAGTTGCTTCAGTTGTGTCCGCCTCTGCAACCTTATGGGCTATAGGCTACTAGGCCCCTCTGTCCTTGGGATTCTCCAGTAAGAATATTGGCATGGTTGCCATGCCCTTCTCTCCCTGACCCAGGGATCAAACCAGCATCTCCTGCAACTCCTGCATTGCAGGCAGATTCCACTGAGCTATCGGAGAAGCCCAGGCATGACTTCTACTGTATCCCAAATGACCATCAACTCCTCTCGGATTATCCTTTCCCTTTTAATAACCCTCTTAGGGCTTCCCTGGTGGCTCACCTGATGAAGAATCTGCCTGTAATGTGGGAAACCTGGGTTCAGTTCCTGGGTTGAGAAGATCCCCTGAAGAAGGGACACTCCAGTATTCTGGCCTGGAGAATTTCATGGACTGTATAGTCCATAGGGTCACAAAGAGTTGGAAACAACTGAGTGACTTTCACTTTCACTTTCACTAGCAAAGAGCTTCATGAAAACCAAATATAAGAGAAGAAAAGAAAAATGAAGATACTATGGTTTTCCCCAAAGGCATAGATATTTATAGGGCATGGGAACTAGCTAATTTGCAATAAATCTATCTGTCTTTCTACCAAGCTCTCTGGATTGATTTAAGAAATTTAAAAACACCCATTCAAGCAGACAATTTGCTACAGTATTTCCTTCAGTGAAATGAGAGGAACTTTCATTATTACAGCTGAGACTTTGGGGGAACTGGGAAGGCAAGAAACTGACCTTACTCTGCTGTTGTAACTAAATGGTATCAGTATACCTCCTAAAATCTGTGTGCACCATCCTGTGCTATGGTTTGGGGACTGTTACAATCATTTTAAGAAAAGTTATGACCAACCTAGATAGCATATTCAAAAGCAGAGACATTACTTTGCCAAAAAAGGTCCATCTAGTCAAGGCTATGGTTTTTTCAGTGGTCATGTATGGATGTGAGAGTTGGACTGTGAAGAAGGCTGAGTGCCAAAGAACTGATGCTTTTGAACTGTGGTGCTGGAGAAGACTCTTGAGAGTCCCTTGGACTGCAAGGAGATCCAACCAGTCCATTCTAAAGGAGATCAGCCCTGGGATTTCTTTGGAAGGAATGATGCTAAAGCTGAAACTCCAGTACTTTAGCCACCTCATGCAAAGGGTTGACTCACTGGAAAAGTCTCTGATGCTGGGAGGGATTGGGGGCAGGAGAAGGGGACGACAGAAGATGAGATGGCTGGATGGCATCACTGACTCGATGAACGCGAGTCTGAGTGAACTCCGGCAGTTGGTGACGGACAGGGAGGCCTGGCGTGCTGCAATTCATGGGGTTGCAAAGAGTTGGACACGACTGAGCGACTGAACTGAACTGAACAATTAGCAAGACATCACATCTTGGCTTTGAGTCAAGCTCTGCTCATACACACTGCATGCTGTGTACGAACCATTTCCTAAGAACCGACCCTGCAGACAGCCAGGCCTACGAGGAGAGCCCCATTACAGGTAGCCTCACAAAAAATTATCCAATTTAAAATATGTATAGGAGCACTTTATAGTCCCCTTGCCCTTGCTACAGAGGCTTTAACTCTTTCCACCTGCACCCTCCCCAAGACTCTCAGTGCTACCAAGCTATTCAGAAGCAATGAATTAATCCATCACAACTGAAATTTTTTTTTTTATAGGGATAGGGAGAGTTGGGTGGGCTGTGCAGCATGTGGAATCTTAGTTTCCCAACCAGGGATGGAACCCGTGCCCCATGCATTTGAAGGGCAGAGTGTAAACCACTGGATGGTCAGGTAAGTCCCCATGGCAACTGAATCTTAAAGAACGAATTAACATGACTATTAAATTCCTTATAGGGCTGTGTGTGGGTGTGGTACATGTGCAGGGCTTGCATTAAGTGATGTATGTGAAAGTTTGGCCCTATAGAAAATAAGGTATAGTTACTGTTATGCAGATATTAGTATCGTCACTTGTTAAACTTCCCCAAAGTAGGGAGACTTCCCTGGTGATCCAGTGATTAAGAATCTGCCTTGCAGGGGAAGTGGGTTCTATCCCTGGTAGGGGAACTAAGATCCCACATGCTGTGGAGCAACTAAGCCTGCACAGCACAACTACTGAGCCCACACGCCACAATGAAATATCCTGCATGATGCAGTGAAGATCCTGCATGCCATAACTAAGATCAAATAAATAAATGAATTAATTAAAACAAAAAACCTTCCCCAAAGCATATGCTTTTGGAAAGGGCCACGCAGGGAAGGTCAATACTCTCAAACTGAAAGAAAGAAGGCCTAATGTGGACTTTTAGGCACTGATAACATGGAGAGAGATAGAAATCTGGGGGCACAGGTATCTTCTGAGTGTTCTTCAATTCACAGCATACAAGTAATCCTTTATAATCACCAAATCTAGCAACATTTAAGGCTGAACTTGAATCCCTCCTCTGTTTTTAGGATGCTGTTCAGTCGCTAAATCATGTCTCTTTTAGACCCCATGAACTACAGCATGCCAGGCTTCCCTATCCTTCACTATCTTCTGGAATTTGCTCAAACTCATACCGATTGAGTCAGTAATGCTATCCAACCATCTCATCCTCTGTTGCTTCTCATCCTGCTCTCAATCTTTCCCAGCATCAGGGTCTTTTCTAAGGAGTCAGTTCTTTTGCATCAGGTGGTCAAAGTATTGGAGCTTCAGCATCNATTAGCAAGACATCACATCTTGGCTTTGAGTCAAGCTCTGCTCATACACACTGCATGCTGTGTACGAACCATTTCCTAAGAACCGACCCTGCAGACAGCCAGGCCTACGAGGAGAGCCCCATTACAGGTAGCCTCACAAAAAATTATCCAATTTAAAATATGTATAGGAGCACTTTATAGTCCCCTTGCCCTTGCTACAGAGGCTTTAACTCTTTCCACCTGCACCCTCCCCAAGACTCTCAGTGCTACCAAGCTATTCAGAAGCAATGAATTAATCCATCACAACTGAAATTTTTTTTTTTATAGGGATAGGGAGAGTTGGGTGGGCTGTGCAGCATGTGGAATCTTAGTTTCCCAACCAGGGATGGAACCCGTGCCCCATGCATTTGAAGGGCAGAGTGTAAACCACTGGATGGTCAGGTAAGTCCCCATGGCAACTGAATCTTAAAGAACGAATTAACATGACTATTAAATTCCTTATAGGGCTGTGTGTGGGTGTGGTACATGTGCAGGGCTTGCATTAAGTGATGTATGTGAAAGTTTGGCCCTATAGAAAATAAGGTATAGTTACTGTTATGCAGATATTAGTATCGTCACTTGTTAAACTTCCCCAAAGTAGGGAGACTTCCCTGGTGATCCAGTGATTAAGAATCTGCCTTGCAGGGGAAGTGGGTTCTATCCCTGGTAGGGGAACTAAGATCCCACATGCTGTGGAGCAACTAAGCCTGCACAGCACAACTACTGAGCCCACACGCCACAATGAAATATCCTGCATGATGCAGTGAAGATCCTGCATGCCATAACTAAGATCAAATAAATAAATGAATTAATTAAAACAAAAAACCTTCCCCAAAGCATATGCTTTTGGAAAGGGCCACGCAGGGAAGGTCAATACTCTCAAACTGAAAGAAAGAAGGCCTAATGTGGACTTTTAGGCACTGATAACATGGAGAGAGATAGAAATCTGGGGGCACAGGTATCTTCTGAGTGTTCTTCAATTCACAGCATACAAGTAATCCTTTATAATCACCAAATCTAGCAACATTTAAGGCTGAACTTGAATCCCTCCTCTGTTTTTAGGATGCTGTTCAGTCGCTAAATCATGTCTCTTTTAGACCCCATGAACTACAGCATGCCAGGCTTCCCTATCCTTCACTATCTTCTGGAATTTGCTCAAACTCATACCGATTGAGTCAGTAATGCTATCCAACCATCTCATCCTCTGTTGCTTCTCATCCTGCTCTCAATCTTTCCCAGCATCAGGGTCTTTTCTAAGGAGTCAGTTCTTTTGCATCAGGTGGTCAAAGTATTGGAGCTTCAGCATCAGTCTTTCTAATGAACATTCAGGGTTGATTTCCTTTAGGATTTACTGGTTTGATCTTGCAGTCTAAGGGACTCTCAAGAGTCTTCTTGGAGAAGGCAATGGCAACCCACTCCAGTGTTCTTGCCTGGAAAATCCTATGGACGGAAGAGCCTGGTGGGCTGCCGTCTATGGGGTAGCACAGAGTCTGACACGACTGAAGCAACTTAGCAGCAGCAGCAGCAGCAAGAGTCTTCTCCAGCACCACAATTTGAAAGCATCAATTCTATGGCATTCAGACTACTTTATGATCCACTCTCACATCTGTACATGACTACTGGAAAAACCATAGCTTTAACTATATGGACTTTTCTGGCAAAGTGATGTCCCTGCTCTTTAATACGCTGTCTAGGTTTGTCACAGCTTTCTTTCCAAGGAGCAAGCGTCTTTCGATTTCACGATTGCAGTCACAATCCACAGTGATTTTGGAGCCCAAGAAAATAAAATGTGTTACTGTTTCCACTTTATCTCCATCTCATCTTGCCATGAAGTGATGGGACTGGACTCCATGATCTTAGTTTTCTGAATGCTGAGTTTTAAGTCAGTTTTTTCACTCTCCTCTTCACTTTCATCAAGAGACTCTTTAGTTCTTCACTTTCTGTCATTAGAGTGGTATCATCTGCATATCTGAGGTTACTTCTAGCAAACTTGATTCTAGCTTGTGATTCATCCAGCCCAGCATTGTGCATGATGTACTCTGCATATAAATTAAATAAGCAAGGTGATGATATACAGCCTTGATGTACTACTTTCCCAATTTTGAATCAGTCTGTTGTTTCATGTCAGGTTCTAACTGTTGCTTCCTGAGCTGCATATAGGTTTCTCAAGAGGCAAGTCAGGTGGTCTGGTATTTCCACCTCTTTAAGAATTTCCCACAGATCCACAGAGTCAAAGGCTTTAGTATAGCCAATGAATCAGAAGTAGATGTTTTTCTGGAATTTCCTTGTTTTCTCTGTGATCCAACAGATGCTGGAAATTTGATCTCTTGTTCCTGTGCCTTTTCTAAATTTACCTGGTACATCTGGAAGTTCTCAGTTCATGTACTGCTGAAGGATTTTGAGCATTACCTTGCTAGCATGTGAAATGAGTGCAACTGTACAGTAGTTTGAACATTCTCNACCTCTTTAAGAATTTCCCACAGATCCACAGAGTCAAAGGCTTTAGTATAGCCAATGAATCAGAAGTAGATGTTTTTCTGGAATTTCCTTGTTTTCTCTGTGATCCAACAGATGCTGGAAATTTGATCTCTTGTTCCTGTGCCTTTTCTAAATTTACCTGGTACATCTGGAAGTTCTCAGTTCATGTACTGCTGAAGGATTTTGAGCATTACCTTGCTAGCATGTGAAATGAGTGCAACTGTACAGTAGTTTGAACATTCTCTGGCATTGTCCTTTGGGACTGGAATGAAAACTAACTTTTTCCAGTCCTGTGGCAGCTGTGGATTTTTCCAAATTTGCTAATATATTGAGTGCATTACTTTTACAACATCATCTCTTAGGATTTGAAATAGCTCAGCTGGAACTCTGTCACCTCTACTGGCTTTGTTTATAGTAATGCTCCTAATGGCCACTTGACTTCACACTCCAGGATGTCTGACTTTAGGTTAGTGACCACACCGTTGTGGTTATCTGGGTCATTAAGATCTTTTTTGTATAGCTCTTCTGTGTATTCTTGCCACCTCTTCTTAAATCTCTTCTGTTAGGTCCTTACTGTTTCTGTCCTTTATCGTGCCCATTCATGCATGAAATGTTCCCCTTGACATTTCCAATTTTCTTGAGATCNTGTGGTTATCTGGGTCATTAAGATCTTTTTTGTATAGCTCTTCTGTGTATTCTTGCCACCTCTTCTTAAATCTCTTCTGTTAGGTCCTTACTGTTTCTGTCCTTTATCGTGCCCATTCATGCATGAAATGTTCCCCTTGACATTTCCAATTTTCTTGAGATCTCTAGTCTTTCCGATTCTATTGTTTTACTTTATTTCTTTGCACCGATCATTTAAGAAGGCTTTCTTATCTCTCCTTGCTATTCTCTGGAACTCCGCATTCAGTTGGGTCTTTCTCCCTTGCCTTTTGGTTCTCTCCTTTTCTTGCCTCTTTGTAAAGCCTTCTCAGACAACCGTGCTGCCTTCTTTTCCTTAATACTAAATAAACCACAGTTTAGCACTTGATTAGCCTCTGCATGGATGTTCTCAAATTGCTTCATTGTATAAAATCCTCCCTTCCTCATTCAAGCAGTGAACTCTTTGAGAGTAGAACTCATTATTTATCCTTTTCTTACTACACCAAACAATGTAAGTACTCAATAAATACCCAAGAGACTGAGCCGAGATTACCTAACTTATAGGAAAATTTTAATTAAACATACAAAATTACCTAAAGACTTCCTTGCCCTTCACACAACTGTTTCCAAAAACAAAACGGTTCCCAGTCACCCCAAAAATGGTCCCTGATCTAGCCATCCTTTCCAAGTAGACTGCATTCTCTTTCCTCTCTCTTCCATCATCCTCTAAAACCACCACCCCAGTCCTAGCCGCCCCCAACTGAAACCGTGCCTCACCTCTCAAGTATTTTTGTTCTGCATTTATGACAGCATCAGAGAACGTCATAAACGGCCTCGGGAGAGAATTCTCATATTTCTGAAGCCCTACCCCAACCCAGAAGGTGCCAATGGGCAGTACCGAGACTCACAGGAGAATTGTGGCCCACATCAAAGCGCCAATTCTCACGAACTGGTAAAGAAAAAGGCACTTTTACGTTAAAGCCTGGGTATTTTAACGGACAGTATCCCTAACTCGCAATCGTTTTCAAAATAAACTTGAGAAAGTTTCCTCTCTCAGCAATCCTCCGAGCTTCCCCCTCAGACGCCGGGCGGCTCCGTCACTCGGAAGTCCAGGCAGCTCCGCCTCCCAGTTCCGCCACCCAAGCGGGTGCCGTGGTACTCCGCGAGACTCACAGTCGCCTCCTTTCCCCTTGAAACCCCAGCAGTCCTCACAACCTCTACGCTCACCTCTCGCTCTGCCCCTCGATCAGACTCCTTCCCGCAACCCAGACACCTGGCCTAGCTAGGGCCTAGGGCGCTGTCCAAGGGGCCATCTTTTCTCCCGCACGGCCCTACTCGCCCGGACACCTCTCACCTGAGACACCTCCCACCTGAGACCCCGCCCGCCGCCCCCAAACCGCTCGCACCAGGCGCCTTTCTCCGTCCCCTACTCCAGGACCCACCCCTCACCGCTCTCCTCAACTTCTCCCACCTACTCCTTCCGGTTCATCCCTCCCGCCCGGACATAAGGCCGCCCTGGGACCCCGGCCTCCTCCAACCCCTTTCCCTCGCCTCAAGACGACCCCTCCCCCTCACCTCGTTGCCATCCTCCAGCAGCAGCCACTCGGCGTTCATCCCTACTCGCCGCAAGCACCAGCTCCGTTCACCCGCGCGGCCTTCCGTGACCAGGGAGCCGGGGTCCCCCATAGTCCACTCGGACCAAGGTCGCAGTCAGCACAAGGCGGGACCCTGACATGGGTTCCCGCCGCCTCTCGGCTTCCTAGCGGGCGCCATACCTACACCACAGGCAGAAGCAGTCGCTACGGGCTCACGATCGATGTGAATGTTCGCTTGGGCTCCGCCCCAAGCCCGCCCCAGCCAGCAAGCAGGAGTCACTGCGCCTGCGCGAGAGGAGAGCGCTCGCGGCCGGTGGCCCAGGTGAGGGTGGTCTAGGCCAGATGAGGGTGATCTAGCCCAAGGTGCTGCATTTGCGCTCCCCTCCCCCGCCCCAAGCACTCTTAATTCTCCTGTCACACCTTGCCCACCCTTTGTAGAACTGTTACCCCAGTCTTAGCCACCCCAAACTGGAGTCTCTTCTCACTTTTCCTCCTTTTTAAAAATGTTGCTTTATAACGCTGTTATTTTAAATTATGACCTACTATTAAACAACTTTTAACTTGTGATGTTTTAAATTTATTAAAGTTGCTTTAAATAGCACCTCTTTTGCACCATCTCCTTTAACTATTTCTTTTTAAACTTAGACTGAAAAAAATATATTAAAAGAAAGAAATCCCTTGGCAGCCTAGTGGTTAGGACTCCTCGCTTTCACTGACAGGGTACCTCAATTCAGTCCCTTGTTGGGGAATTCAGTTCAGTTCAGTCGCTCAGTCGTGTCCGACTCTTTGCAACCCCATGAATCGCAGCACACCAGGCCTCCCTGTCCAATCACCAGCTCCCAGAGTTCCAGCAACCTCACGTCCATCGAGTCGGTGATGCCATCCAGCCANAGTTGTGTCCAACTCTTTGAGACCCCATGAATCGCAGCATGCCAGGCCTCCCTGTCCATCACCAACTCCCGGAGTTCACTCAGACTCATGTCCATCGAGTCAGTGATGCCATCCAGCCACATCTCATCCTCTGTCGTCCTCTTCTCCTCCTGCCCCCAATCCCTCCCAGCATCAGAATCTTTTCCAATGAGTCAACTCTTCGCATGAGGTGGCCAAAGTACTGGAGTTTCAGCTTTAGCATCATTCCTTCCAAAGAACACCCAGGGCTGATCTCCTTCAGGATGGACTGGTTGGATCTCCTTGCAGTCCAAGGGACTCTCAAGAGTCTTCTCCAACACCACAGTTTAAAAGCATCAATTCTTTGGTGCTCATCTCTCTTCACAGTCCAACTCTCACATCCACACGTGACCACCGGAAAAACCATAGCCTTGACTAGACAATAGTTTCTCATTAGTTAACTATTTTATGTGTGTGCTAGTACTTGCTGCTGCTGCTGCTGCTAAGTTGCTTCAGTCGTGTCCAACTCTGTGCAACCCCATAGACGGCAGCCCACTGGGCTCCCCCGTCCCTGGGATTCTCCAGGCAAGAACACTGGAGTGGGTTGCCATTTCCTTCTCCAAGTGCTAGTGCTCAGTTTCTAGCTAAGTCATGTACAACTTTTTGCAAGCCCATGGACTGTAGCCTGCCAGGCTCTTCTGTCCATTGGACTTCCCAGGCAAGAATACTGGTATATGTTGCCATTTCCTCCAGGAGATCTTCCTGACTCAGAGATCAAATCATGTCTCCTGCAGCTCCTTCATTGGCAGGTAGATTCTTTACCACTGAGTTACCCAGAAAGCTCATCTATTTTATATATCGTATCAATAATGTATATGTGTCAATCCCAACCTCCAAGTTCCTTCCACCTCCCCCTCTCAGTATAAATATATTTGTTCTCTACTTCTGTGTCTCTATTTTTGTTTTGCAGATAAGCTCATCTATACCATTTTTCTAGATTACACATATACACAATATATGTTCATGAATATACAATCTTTGCTTTTCTTTTTCTGACTTATTTCACTATGATTGATTTGCTGTGCAGTAGAAACTAACAGAACATTGTAAAGCAACTACACACCAATAGCAACTAATTTACAACAAAAACGAAGAGAAGCAGTGAGAATAAAATCCAATAAATGCCAGGAAGACCAAGAGATTAACTTTAATCATCGGCCTTCAATTAATCATCACTTCTAAATCTGACCCTTTTTTCTTCTCAGGTTTCATTTCTATAATAGTGGTCTCCTCATTGCCTTTCACCCTATATTAGATATGTTACTTTGTTTCTTTCACCAAATGGTCCTTGGGTGAAGTATTTTGTTCAACTTAACTTTTAACACTGGATTGGAAGAAGCACAAGCTGGAATCAAGATTGCCGGGAGAAATATCAATAACCTCAAATATGCAGATGATATCACCTTTATGTCAGAAAGTGAAGAGGAACCAAAAAGGCTCATGGTAAAAGTGAAAGAGGAGAGTAAAAAAGTTGGCTTAAAGCTTGACATTCAGAAAACAAAGATCATGACATCTGGTCCCATCACTTCATGGGAAATAGATGGGGAGACACTGGAAACAGTGTCAGAATTTGTTTTGGGGGGCTCCAAAATCACTGTTGATGGTGATTGCAGCCATGAAATTAAAAGACGCTTATTCCTTGGAAGAAAAGTTACGACCAACCTAGATGGCATATTCAAAAGCAGAGACATTACTTTGCTAACTAAGGTCCGTCTAGTCAAGGCTATGGTTTTTCCAGTAGTCATGTATGGATGCGAGAGTTGGACTGTGAAGAGAGTTGAGCGCTGAAGAATTGATGCTTTTGAACTGTGATGTTAGAGAAGACTCTTGAGACTCCCTTGGACTGCAAGGAGATCCAACCAGTCCATTCTGAAGGAGATTGGCCTTGGGATTTCTTTGGAAGGAATGATGCTAAAGCTGAAACTCCAATACTTTGGCCACCTCATGCGAAGAGTTGACTCATTGGAAAAGACTCTGATGCTGCGAGGGATTGAGGGCAGGAGGAGAAGGGGACGACCGAGGATGAGATGGCTGGATGGCATCACTGACTCAATGGGTGTGAATCTGAGTGAACTCCAGGTGTTGGTGCTGGACAGGGAGGCCTGGCATGCTGCGATTCATGGTGTCGCAGAGTCAGACACGACTGAGTGATTGAACTGAACTGAACTTTTAATAATATGTACATTTTAGAAAAATGACAAGTTGAGAGGTGCATACTTCCATATTTGTAGATAATAACTTGCTAGGGTATTTGGTCAAAGCTACTTACCGATACTACCAGGAAAATATTTTTGAGAGAAACTTATTAAAACCTTTCCCAACCTAAATTAGAATCTTCACTTGGTTTGAAATTTACAAAAATGATTTTTTAACTTAAAAGATTGTACGTGGAAGAGATACCATTGTGAAAGAACACATTTCTTTTAAAAAAGCTTTCATACTCTATATCATGAATTCTACTTGGCCCTTTCAAGAAAATATACTCAGAGGAATTTATTGTTGCAGTTTCACACTGGATCCATTGTTATAGATCAATGATTTATAATTT
Source organism: Neotragus moschatus (assembly GCA_006410615.1). NCBI lineage: Eukaryota > Metazoa > Chordata > Mammalia > Artiodactyla > Bovidae > Neotragus > Neotragus moschatus. The sequence goes on from SJYA01002871.1 coordinate 2,227,161, forward strand.
TTTTTCTGAATAAAATAATCACTAGGGCAGATTCTGGGTTTCCCAGATATCTCAGTGGTGTGCCAGTGCAAAAGACTCAGGAGATGCAGGTTCAATCCTTGGGTTGAGAAGATCCTCTAGAGGAGGAAATGACAACCCACTCCAGTATTCTTGCCTGGAGAATCCCAGGGACAGAGGAGCCTGGCAGGTTACAGTCCATGGACTCACAAAGAAATGGATAAAACTGAGCTCGCACATGCAGGGGCAGATTTTAAAATATAGATTATTTAGCTTCATTCTAGTCCAGCTAAATTAGTAAATCCTGGGATGGGTCTGAAAATTTTTTGTTTGTTTAATAACAAAATGTGGTCCACTGGAGAAGGGAATGGCAAACCACTTCAGGATTCTTGCCTTGAGAACCCCATGAACAGTATGAAAAGGCAAAAAAAATAGAACTCTGAAAGATGAACTCTGCAGATCGGTAGATGCCCAAGATGCTACTGGAGATCAGTGAAGAAATAACTCCAGAAAGAATGAAGAGAGAGGGCCAAAGAAAAAACAACACCCAGTTGTGGATGTGACTGGTGATGGAAGCAAGGTCAAATATTGTAAAGAGCAATACCGTATAGGAACCTGGACTGTTAGGTCCATGAATCAAGGCAAATTGAAAGTAGTCAGACAGGAGGTAACAAGAGTGAATGTCAACATTTTAGGAAGCAGTGAACTAAAATGGAGTAAAATGGGTGAATTTAACTCTGATGACCATTATATCTACTACTATGGGCAAGAATCCTTAGAAGACATGGAGTAGCCATCATAGTCAACAATAGAGTCCAAAATGCAGTACTTGGATGCAATCTCAAAATCGACAGAATGATCTCTGTTTGTTTCCAAGGCAAACCATTCTACATCACGATAATCCAAGTTTATGCCCTGACCAGCAATGCTGAGGAAGCTGAAGTTGAACGGTTCTATGAAGACCTACAAGACCTTTTAGAACTAACACCCAAAAAAGATGTCCTTTTCATTATAGAGGACTGGAATGAAAACAGTAGGAAGTCAAGAAACACCTGGAGTAACAGGCAAATTTGGCTTTGGAGTACAGAATGAAGCAGGGTAAAAGCTAATAGAGTTTTTCCAGGAGAATGCACTGGTCATAGCAAACACCCTTTTCCAATCTGGCGTGCTGCAATTCATGGGGTTGCAAAGAGTCGGACACGATTGAGTGACTGAACTGAACTGAACCGAACAACACAAGAGAAGACTCTATACATGGACATCACCAGATGGCCAACACTGAAATCAAATTGATTATATTCTTTGCAGCTAAAGATGAAGAAGCTCTCTACACAGTCAGCAAAAACAAGAATGGGAGCTGAGTGTGGCTCAGATCATGAACTCCTTATTGCCAAATTCAGGCTTAAATTGAAGAAAATAGGGAAAACCGCTAGACCATTCAGGTATGACCTGAATCAAATCCCTTATGATTATACAGTGGAAGTGAGAAATAGTTTTAAGGGACTAGATTTGATAGAGTGAATGATGAACTATAGAATGAGGTTTGAGACACTGTAGAGGAGACGGGGATCAAGACCATCCAGAAGAAAAAGAAATGCAAAAAAAGAAAAATGGCTGTTTGAGGAGGCTTTACAAAAACTGTGTAAAGAAGAGAAGCAAAAAGCAAAGGAGAAAAGGCAAGATATACCCATCTGAATGCAGAGTTGCAAAGAATAGCAAGGAGAGATAAGAAAGCCTTCCTCAGCGATCAATGCAAAGAAATAGAGGAAAACAAAAGAATGGGAAAGACTAGGGATCTCGTCAAGAAATTTAGAGATACCAAGGGAACATTTCATGCAAAGATGGGCTTGATAAAGGACAAAAATAATAGGGACCTGACAGGAGGAGAGATATTAAGAAGAGTTGGTGAGAATACACAGAATAACTGTACAAAATAGATCTTCATGACCCAGGTAATCACAATGGTGTGATCACTCACCTAGAGCCAGACATCCTGGAATGTGAAGTCAAGTGGGCCTTAGAAAGCATCACTATGAACAAATCTAGTGGCGGTGATGGAATTCCAATTAAGCTACTTCAAATCCTCAAAGATGATGCTGTGAAANATTGGGGGCAGGAGGAGAAGGGGATGACAGAGGATGAGATGGCTGGATAGCATCACCAACTCGATGGACGTGAATTTGCAGGAACTCTGGGAGTTGGTGATGGACAGGGAGGTGTCCTGTGTGTCCTGGTGTGCTGTGATTCATGGGGTCGCAGAGTCGGACACGACTAAACGACTGAACTGAACTGAACTGAATATTCCATTGTATATATATGCTACATCTTCTTTATCCACCAATGGATGAATTTTATGGTGTGTGAATTATTCTCAACAAAGCTATTAATTAAAAAACAAACAACTTTAGACTCTTTCCTTTGATTCTCCAGTATAGTCTGGTAACTGCTCCCTATAGTAACTACATCTGTTAATTACTCATTGTCCCCTTTTGTCTTTTAATTTTTCAGTATGTGGTTAACAATTTTCTTAAATTCTGTTGGCAGAAAATATATATACTAAATAATGAATCATACAAAATGAGATAGTAAATGGCTAACATTTATTGGCCTTTTATACAGTTCATGAGATTCTCATGGCAAGTATACTGGGGTAGTTTGCCTTTCTATCCTCCTGTGGATCATATTTTGTCAGAACTCTCCACTGTGACCCGTCCATCTTGGGTAGCCCTACACAGCATGGCTCATAGGTTCATTGAGTTATGGCAAGCCCCTTCACCATGACAAGGCAGTGAAGGAACTAGAGATCAAATTTACCAACATTCGCTGGATCATAGAGAAAGCTAGGGAATTCCAGAGAAATATCTACCTTTGTTTCATCAACTATGCTAAGGCCTTTGACTGCGTGGATCATAATAAACTGTGGAAAGCTCTTAAAGAGATGGGGATACCCGACCATGTTACATGTCTCCTGAGAAACCTGTATGTGGGTCAAGAAGCAACAGTTAGAACCCTATATGGAACAACAGACTGGTTCAAGATTGAGAATGGAGTACAACAGGGCTGTCTGCGGTCACTCTATTTGTTTAATCGGTACATTGAACACATCATGAGAAATGCTGGGCAGGATGAGTTAGAAGCTGGAATCAAGATAGGCAGGTGGGAGAAACATCAGCAACCTCAGATATGCGGATGGTACCACTGTAATGAGAGAAAGTGAAGAGGAACTGAGGAGCCTCTTGATGATGGTGGAGGAGAGTGAAAGAGCTGGCTCACAACTAAATATTAAAAAAATGAAGATCGTGGCATCCGGCCCCATTACTTCATGGCAAATAGAGGGGGGAAAGGTGGAAGTAGTGACAGATTTCCTCTTCTTGGGTTCTAAAATCACTGTGGACAGTGACTGTAGCCATGAAATCAGAAGACAACTGCTTCTTGGCAGGAAGGCTATGACAAACCTAGACAGTGTGTTGAAAAGCAGAGACATTACTCTGCTGACAGAAGTCTGTATAGTCAAGGCTATGGTCTTCCCAGTGGTCACATACAGTTGTGAGAACTGGACCATAAAGAAGGCAGAATGCCAAACATTTGATGCTTTCAAACTGTGGTGCTGGAGAAGGCTCTTGAGAGTCTCTTGGACAGCAAGGAGATCAAACCAGTCAGTCTTGAGGGAGATCAGGCCTGAATACTTATTGAAAGGACTGACTGATGCTGAAGCTGAAGCTTCAGTATTTTGGTCATCTGATGCAAACAGCTGACTCATTGGGAAAGCCCCTGATGCTGGGAAAGATTGAGAAGAAGACTGAAGACGGCATCACAGGATGAGATGCCTAAATGGCATCATTGATGCAATGGGCATGAACTTGGGCAAACTTCAGGAGATGGTGAGGTACAGGGAGGCCTGGTGTGCTGCAGTCCATGGGGTCACAAAGTATCAGACAGGGCTGGGGGACTGAACAACAACAATAATATTTATTGAGAGCTAAGTGTCAAGTACTAGGCCAAGCACCCTATGCACTTTATCCTGTTTGCTTCTCATAAACAATATAATGATGGTGGCTACAGTTATAATTTCTACTATAGGAATGATGAGAAAAATGGCACAGAGAGGCTTAATAATCTTCCCAGAGTAACAAATTACATAGTGGTGGAGGCTGCCAGTTCAGGTCTATTTCCAGAAACTAATTTCCTAACTAGGTTGCAGTCCCAGCCTGGAACATTTTGTCTGTGTGCCTGCGAGTCAGGAAAATTGGTGGGAGCTGCACCTGCACTCATGGAGATGCCTCCGTAAGCTTTGGATGCGTGTCTGTCCCCTACTCTCACCTTAGTGTTCTGTCCCAGGAGCAGCAAGTGCCCCTGAAGGCCAAGCCTGACATTTAGTTATCACATCTCCTTAGGCTCTTCTTGGCTGTGACCGTTTCTTGGACTTTCCCTGTTTTTGATGAATTTGACAGTTTCGAGGAATATTACCTAGGTATTTTGTAGGCTATTTCTCACCTGGGACTTGGCTGATATTTTTCTCATGATTAGATTGGGGTAATAGGTTTTAAGGGGGACGACCACAGGGGTAAATTGCCGTTCTCGTAGCACATTAAGGGTACATGCTATCAACGTGAATTATTACTATTGATGTTAATCTTGATCACCTGGCTGAGGTGGTGTTTGTCACGTTTCTCTACTGTGAAGTTACTCTTGCCCTGCTTTGGTATACCAGTGTTCTTTGGAAGGAAATCATTGCAAAACCCACACATGCGTTGAGAGATACGCTCCACTTCCTTAAGGGCATGGTATCCACATAAATTACTTGGAATTCTTCTGCAAGAGAAATTTGTCTCTTCTCCCCCAATTATTTATCAAGTAATTTTTGACATCCGTATGAACTCATGAATACTTATTTTGTACTTTGTGCTATAATCCAATACCACTTTGTTACTCAAACTGTTCCCATTTTGGCTGTTGAGAGCTCTTTCTATTGGCTACATTGTTCCTTTGGCATACTTCCATTATTGTGTTTTACTGAGCACTTGACTACCTAGCGTAAGATGCTCTCAACCTGGTATGAGCCATTTCCCCAAGGAACGCTGGCTCCTTTTATTGGAAAATGGTGTTAGAAACCAAGATCTAGGCTCCAGGTATGCTCATTGCTACTGGGATGTTCTTGTTTCTAGGTTCTCTCAACTGGCAGATCAATGAGTATATGTCCTGGGAAGCCATACATGTGAATACTAACCCTTTTATATCCATATGGGCTTTCCTGATAGCTCAGTTGGTAAAGAATTTGCCTGCAATACAGGAGACCCTGGTTCGATTCCTGGGTCAGGAATATCCCCTGGAGAAGGGATGGGCTACCTACTCCAGTATTCCTGGGCTTTCCTTGTAGCTCAGCTGGTAAAGAATCTNAACCCTTTTATATCCATATGGGCTTTCCTGATAGCTCAGTTGGTAAAGAATTTGCCTGCAATACAGGAGACCCTGGTTCGATTCCTGGGTCAGGAATATCCCCTGGAGAAGGGATGGGCTACCTACTCCAGTATTCCTGGGCTTTCCTTGTAGCTCAGCTGGTAAAGAATCTGCCTGCAATGTGGGAGACCTGGGTACAATCCGTGGGTTGGGAAGATCCTCTGGAGAAGGGAAAAGCTACCCACTCCAGTATTCTTGCTTGGAGAATTCCATGGACTGTATAGTCCATGGGGTCGCAAAGAGTCAGACACGAGTGAGCCACTTTCACTTATATCCATATATCAATGAATATGTATGAATGCAAGCATGTATGCTGTGTGTCTGTGTAACAAGATGTATATACATAAACATGCATATGAACATAAACATATATATAAATATAAATGTACATACATATCTCCATCTGTGAGTTAAACATGTGCATACTGATGTCTTACAATGCTAATGCATTACTGCTGGATCATTCTTGCTTACCTGTGACCTTCCACTACTCCAAAAGTGAGAAGCCTGGCTCCCACCATGTGCCATCCATTTACTTAATCATCAGCTCCAGTATACATGTACAGTGGTTTCAAAATTGTTAACCCATACACCCATGGAAAATGACTTTATCAGTTACACTATACAACTTACATGCAGGTCTTTTGCCTTTAGTCTCAAAGACTTAACTCATTTCCGAAGTTACTTAGGTCAGCACTCTTTTCCCCCACCTATTTCAGAGAGGCTGTTTCGTACACTTAGATTCTTTTGCCACCATCTGCATTCCGTCTGACGGAGAAGGCAATGGCAACCCACTCCAGGACTCTTGCCTGGAAAATCCCACGGAGGGAGGAGCCTGGTGGGCTGCCGTCTATGGGGGTCACACAGAGTTGGACACGACTGAAGTGACTTAGCAGCAGCAGCAGCAGCAGCATTCTATCTGAAATCCCTGACTGCCTAAATGATTTTTTTTAATTTATATATATTCAAAGGTTCACTCTTTTGAATGCAAAGTTCTACAGGTTTTGGCAATGTCTAGTGTCATGCATAGCATCGTAGAGAATAGTTTTATCACCCTAAAAAAATCTCCCTTGCTTTATGCATTCAAACTTCTCCCACGCCTGCACCTTACTTGTCTTATTTAACAATATATCACAGCCATCACCCCATAGCACTGTATGCATATAGTCCTCCTTCCCCTTTACAGATGTGTTCCTCCACTGTGCTGATATACCACTGTTTACTGAACCAGTCCCTTACTGATAGACAGTTGGGTTCTTTTCAGTTCTTTTGCCATCACAGATAGCCTTGCAATGAATCAGTAGGTACACTTTTGAGCACCTATTACATGATTTTGTATATTATCTTACTTGATTCTCATTTACCATCCTGCATCCATTTACCTGGGGCTCCTGGGTTGCCCACAATCTCATTACCATGAGCTTCTTGAAGGGTTATGTCTTGTTTTCCATTGCAGTCCTGGCATTTTTATTGAATCAATGAGTGAAACTCTACTAAGAAATGGCAGCACAGGGGACTGAAGCCAGGGCTGTGAAATTGGATCTATCTAGCCCCAAAGCTGGATTCATTACGGTCCAGCAGCAGTCTCTAAGGTAGGATGTCCATATCTCAGGGAGCACACGAGACGGGCCCATTTGCTTGTGAAAAGAATATATCAGGATATCTAATTAGGATTTTATACTGTTCTTTTATTTATTTATTTATTTTTATTTTTTTTCATCTCAGGTGTACATGAGTTCTCAATCTTGAACCCCTCCCCCGCCACCTCCCACTCCACATCAACTCTCTGGATCATCCCCAAGCACCAGTCCCAAGCATCCTGTATCCTGAANTTTTTTTTCATCTCAGGTGTACATGAGTTCCCAATCTTGAACGCCCCCCCCACCTCCCACTCCACATCAACTCACTGGATCATCCTTGTGCACCAGTCCCAAGCATCCTGTATCCTGAACCAAATATAGACCGATGATTCGTTTCCCACACAACAGCACACGTTTCAGTGCCATTCTCCCAAACCTTCCCCCCCCTCTCCCTCTCCCTCAAAGTCCAAAAGTCCATTCCATGCATCTGTGTCTCTTTTGCTGTCTCATATACAGGGTTATCATCACCATGTTTCTAGATTCCATATATATGAGTTAGTATACTGTATTGGTGCTTTTCTTTCTGGCTTACTTCACTCTGTATAATTGGCTAGATTCTTTTCTTCAGTGCAGAACTTTTATTTTCATTCAGCATGCTCGAGTTACTATTTTATTTTTAATTAGTTACTATACATGTTTTATTTTATATATATTCTTAAGTGTCTATGTAAATAAATGTTTATTACATATCATTATTATCCCTACATAGGTGAATATTACAAACTTAATGGTGAATAAAAAAGACCAATAGCAAAAGAGTACATGTTGTCTGATTTCATTTATATAAAAATTCAAATAGGCAAACTGATGTATGATGTTAGACATTAGGAGAGTGGTGGGACTTCCCTGGTGGTCCATTGGCTAAGACTCTGTACTCCCAAGCAACACAGGGGGCTGTGGTGTTAATATGTTCACTGTGGTGTACCATCATGATATCTCCTTCCTTGTACATCTTCTGCTTTCGTTTGCTTCGATTTCTATGTGTCTGTCACAATTTTTCACTCTGTTTCCCAAGAGAGTAAACCTGCTCCCACATCTCAGGCTACTCCTGTTCGTTTTGGACCGCTGTCCATGGTCCAGATTCACTGCCAAGCCTGCTGCTGACTATGGTTTTGGGCTTCTTTTTTTTTTTAAACCATCATCTCCCTCTTTTCTGCCTTCTGGATCCTCTGTCTTCCCTGTTCTCTGTTTGTGAAGCGTATTTTCTAGAAACCTCCTGGGAAAGGGCGCATGGGTGGTAAATTTTTTGACACTGTGCTTTGGTGGAATTTGATTGATATGCTGGAGATAATCTTCCCTCAGAATGTTATGCCCGTTATGTATCTGTCTGTCGTCTTGTGGTTTCCAACATTACTTTAAAGAAGTGGGATTATTTTCTGTCTTGATCCTTTTTATCTCTTCACTTCTACTATTATACTCAAAGCTTTTAGCATCTCCTCTCTTTCTGGTCTAAATTTCATTATGATGTGCTTGGTCATGGAACTTTCAGAAATGTAAGCTTTTTACTGAAGAGAAGAGAGCATAGGTCATAAAGATCAACTTGATGAACTTCTACAAAATGAACAAATAAACTGTATAACTGGGGCTTCCCAGGTGGCTCAGTGGTAAAGAATCCACCTGCCAACAGAAGAGACACCGAAGACACAGGTTTGATCCCTGTGTTTCCCCTGGAGGAGGAAATAGTAACCCACTCCAGTATTCTTGCCTGGAAAATTCCAGAAGAGCCTGGTAGGCTGCAGTCCATGGGTTGCAAAGAGTCAGACACAACTGAACAGGCATGCACACTGTATAACTAGTACTTAAGAGTAAGAAACAGATTACTACCAAGAGCATGCTTCCAGCCACTACTTCTTGCCGTTGGGGTAACCACTCTCATTTCTTTTTCTATTTTTAAAGGTTGGTAGGATGTCAAGGATTTTTTCTTTTCCTTTTTCACATTTATTTTTAATTTATTTTATTTATTTGACTGTGCTGGGTCTTAGTTGCAGCAGGTGGGATTTTTACTTGTGGCATGTGGGATCTAGTTCCCCGACCAGGGATCGAACTTGGGCCCCCTGTGTTGATTGGGTCTTACAGTCTTAGCTAATGGACCACCAGGGAAGTCCCACCACTCTCCCAATTTTTAACATCAGACATTCAGTTTGCCTATTTGAATTTTTATATAAATGAAATCAGACAACATGTACTCTTTTGCTAGTGGTCTTTTTTATTCACCATTAAGTTTGCGATATTCATCTATGTTCAGTTCAGTTCAGTCACTCAGTCGTGTCCGACTCTTTGCGACCCCATGAATCGCAGCACGCC
>SJYA01002872.1:0-37778 GCA_006410615.1 Neotragus moschatus
TGGCAATCATTCAGGAAGCAGGATAGATAAATTAACATATAAATCTCCAAGATTCACACTATGGTCTGAACATAATCCTATATTTTTTTCAATATTGTTTTCCTAATTGCACTTTAAAATACTTCACTGACCATCTTGCATTGCATTATTACTTTAAAATACCAAAGCTACTGTCCTAAAATGATATTCTTATTTGTGCATGAAACCCTTAAAAATTTTTTCGGTGACATTGTGTACACATATACGTAGACACAGATACATATATAAATAAACATTCAATTTTCATTACTTATGGATTCTATAATTGTGAATGCACCCTTTTGCCAAAATTTATTTGTAACCTCAAAATCTCTGTCAGCTCTTTTGCAGTCATTCACAGACATGCTCAGAGCAGTGAAAAATTTTAGCTACTTTCCCAGCTATGTCTGCACCAGACAATGCTGTCTCTTCTTGCTTCTGTTCTCAGATGGGAATCAAGTTCCATTTTTGTAGTTTATTGTCGGTGATTTTCCTATTTACAATGACCCCCAAGAGCAATACTAAAGTATCAGTTAATGTTCTGTTAAAAGATAAACTGGCATAGCGCAAATTTTAAGACTTTATTTGAGCAAAAGTTGATGTGACTTGGGCAGTGCCGAACAGGAAATGGTTGGGAACACACGGACAGGAGCGGAAGCAGTGCAGAGATGCTGTGCGCTGGAAGCAGCTTAACGGCTGGTGGGCTCCTTGTGGTTTGCCGTCCTTAGGTTTCAATGCCATTACCTTAAGGCAGTTACCAGATTAGATTTTGGTTTACCTANATTTTAAGACTTTATTTGAGCAAAAGTTGATGTGACTTGGGCAGTGCCGAACAGGAAATGGTTGGGAACACACGGACAGGAGCGGAAGCAGTGCAGAGATGCTGTGCGCTGGAAGCAGCTTAACGGCTGGTGGGCTCCTTGTGGTTTGCCGTCCTTAGGTTTCAATGCCATTACCTTAAGGCAGTTACCAGATTAGATTTTGGTTTACCTACGAAGGCCACCGGGGCATGAGAACCCTGGGTCTAATGTCCTCTTTGTTTAATTAATTTCGGTTTCCTAAAGCACAGGAAGGCTGCAATGTGTCTTATGGAGAAAATACCTGCGTTAGATAAGCTTTTTTCAGTCATGAGTTGCAGTGCTGCTGGTCAAAGTTCAATATTAATGCATCAACAATAGATACTAAATACCAGCCCCTGGGGTTTCCCAGTGGTTCAAGTAGTGAAAAATAATAATAATAATAATAACCTGCCTGCTAATGTAGGGTACAGAGGCTGGAGACATGAGTTTGACCCTTGGGTCAGGAAGATCCCCTGGAGGAGGGCATGGCAACCCACTCCAGTATTATTGCCTGGAAAATCCCATGGACAGAGGAGCCTGGTAGACCACCAGTTCATGTGGTCACAAAGAGTCGGACACAAGTGACCACTCACACGCATGCATACACACACACACACCAGTCCGTGAGATCCTTTCAGTGGATTTCTGAGTTTTTCCCTTTCTAGACTACAGATCTTAATAAAACTGATTTTTCTTCAGATATTTAAAGCAAAATAATTTATCACAACAGATTGATTCCAGAAGTAGAAAAATCCAGCTGTCTTGTATTAAAAGAGACATGGAAAAAGATTTTCAAAAATGCAAAATAATACCACTCTTCTCACTAAGTTAATTTTTGCTTTGGTAAATCCAGTTAATTTGTTAAAATTGTGCTGTCAGTTTATTTGTTCTAAAACATTATTTATGTTAACATTATTTATGGGTTTATTATTATCAAATGCATTAACAAGAATTTTTTAATATGTTAAATATTGATAAAAATGACCACTGGCATGCTGGTACTCTAACACTCTGGGGAATTAAAAAAAAAAAAGTCATGATTTGAAGTGTCTGCCAATTTCCTTGTGAAATGTACTCCAGTGACACGTGATGGTAAACGTTAAATAGCTTGTTCTCTGAGGGGAGTACCAACATAAATGTCTACATGTACAAGTGACACAACCTTGAAACAACAAATCCTTGAGTTGGAGCACCACTCATTCATATAAATGGCTTTTAAGCTGAATCAGATAATATTTTTTAATACAAGAAGATTATTTCTTCAATTTTTTATACTTTTCATGAAATAAAATCAGCTTTATAATCTTAATTACTAATATTTTTAAAATCAACAGACCAACAGATCAAGCCTTGCATGTATGCTTATTCGATTGCTCAGTCATGTCTGACTCCTTGGGACCTCGTGGACTGTAGCCCGTCAGGCTTCTCTGTCCATGCGATTCTCCAGGTGAGAATACTGGAATGAGTTGTCATTTCCTTCTCCAAAGCCTCACTCGGTAGTTTGTCAGCTGTTGTGGTGTAAATATTCCTTCCATGGCCAATTTCAGGCCACCAGTCTAACATTATCCAACAGGCAGTAATGAAAACACAGGGCACATCACAACAAGATATAGTATTTCCACCTCTTACAGACAGACCAGACATAAATAACCCAAAAAAATAAAAGATAGTAGAAGGTCATAGTGAAATGAAAAGCAGTGAGTTTTGAGTATTATTACTTTTTGTTTTAATAGAAATTATTGATTTGTAAGTTTATGCAAATTACTTTTTAATAATGAACCTTTTTAAACACTGGCTTGCAAAATTCTTGAAAATTTCACAGGCGTCCTTGCCAGCTGGCTCCAACCACACGCTGAAATACTGGCAATGGAGGCATNTGCAAATTACTTTTTAATAATGAACCTTTTTAAACACTGGCTTGCAAAATTCTTGAAAATTTCACAGGCGTCCTTGCCAGCTGGCTCCAACCACACGCTGAAATACTGGCAATGGAGGCATTTTCAAACTAAGAATGTGAGTCACTCCATGTAGAGTTGAGTCAACGTTCAGAATCGGTTCCAGAGAGTCTGTGCCCTTCTGCTCCAGCACATCTTGGATATGATCATCATAAACAAAAACTCTCTGTAGGTCATCCAGATCTTTAAGATGGTTAACATCATGAGAACAGTATTTGAGAAGTGCTGAGTTACTGCCAAGTGAGTGGATTCGCTTCAAGCCTGGAGCCAGGGTGTGCTTTGATGATTGTCCAAGGGATTTCTGTAGTTCAGAGAGTTAATCAATCACTTAGACTCTTTGCAACCCCACGGTCTGTACTCCACCAGGCTCCTCTGTCCATGGGATTCTCCAGGCAAGAATACGGGAGTGGGTTGCCATTCCCTTCCCCAGGCAATCTTCCAGACCCAGGGATCAAACCTGAATCTCCTGCATAAGAAGGTGGATTCTTGACCACCTAAGCTCCAGGGAAGCCCCACAGTTCAGAATATGATCTAATTAAACACAGGATGTCATACTTTCAAAATTATGGACACAGGGCTGTTTGACAGATGAGGTAAATATTCATACAAAAACTGATGAGAGGTGAAATAGAAGTTTCTGAGAGAGAACAGGGTGGAAGTAAGTTTGTTAAAAGGACAAGAGATAAATCTTTTTAAGTATAATACTTTCCCTAGAGCCGTTCATCTCTATATGAAAATGTTTATTTCTTGATTGAATTTAACTTGTGTGATGTATAAACATGAAGGCAANCTCTTTGCAACCCCACGGTCTGTACTCCACCAGGCTCCTCTGTCCATGGGATTCTCCAGGCAAGAATACAGGAGTGGGTTGCCATTCCCTTCCCCAGGCAGTCTTCCAGACCCAGGGATCAAACCTGAATCTCCTGCATAAGAAGGTGGATTCTTGACCACCTAAGCCTCCAGGGAAGCCCCACAGTTCAGAATATGATCTAATTAAACACAGGATGTCATACTTTCCAAATTATGGACACAGGGCTGTTTGACAGATGAGGTAAATATTCATACAAAAATTGATGAGAGGTGAAATAGAAGTTTCTGAGAGAGAACAGGGTGGAAGTAAGTTTGTTAAAAGGTCAAGAGAGAAATCTTTTTAAGTATAATACTTTCCCTAGAGCCATTCATCTCTATATGAAAATGTTTATTTCTTGATTGAATTTAACTTGTGTGATGTATAAACATGAAGGCAAAATATAATTGCAATGTATGATTGCAACTGCTTTCTAACGTTATTCAGAGAGAAGTCTTTTGTTCTGCTCAACTTGTTGAGATACTTGAAATGCAAAAAGAAGCCTGGAGGGACTTGAGGGGAGCCCAACTGCTCTGCGTCACAGAGACTTTGGAATTCTGCAAATAATACAGGAGGAAGAGACTGAAAAGAAAAGAGGGGAAGAGGAACTAGAAGAAATGATCTCAGATGTTTGCAATCATGTGTGATGCAAAGCATAAGAGTATAGGATGTTCAATATGAAATTGCCTTGTCTGTGTATCCCTCCACTTTTCCTATTCTACATCTTCTGATTCCTTGTGTGTGTATGTGTGTGTGTGTGTGTGTGTGTGTGTGTGTCTTCTCACATGCCTGGATGTGTGTATAGCAATTCAGCCGGAAGTGGATTGCCAGAGGCTGCTAACACATAACAGTGGTGAGATGACTCATAATTGAAATAACAATTCCACACAGGGAAGGTGACTGCTAGGAAATAAGCTTCTAAAACACACAGAAATTTTAGGAGGAGATTTGAACTTCCACAGGCTATGAAATGGACATTTTGGGGGGAGGGAATTCACTTTTCAGCCTTCAGAAGCAGAGTCTAGTTTAAAGACCAGCACACTTTCACACTTTTGACATTCCTCATGTCTTAGCCCTTGCAGGCTGCTAAAATCCCACAGATGGGTCCTTATGCACAGGAAATGTTTCTCAGGATTCTGGAAACCGGAGGTGCAGGATCAGATCAGGGCTTCATAGTGGGCACCTCCTTGCTGTGTCCTCGTGGGGTGGAAGGACCCAGGGAGCTCTGTTAGGGGAAGCACACTGTTTGAAACCGCCCACCCTGGCCAGGCACCATAGTAACCATTTGCATGAGTTGTTTTATGACAGGAGATCTTGATAAGGAATACAGAACTAATAAGCCACCACCAACCGGAAGAGTTCGGGAAAAGTTGAAAGGAGACACGGAGTGTCTGTCCACTTCCCAGAATCCCTCTCGCTAGCATCCATCTTGGCTGAACAATGCATGAGCCACCAGGAAAGACTGAATTAGAATGATTGGCCAAAGACCACCTGGAAACTAATCCCATCACCATAAAACCGAGACTGCGAGCCACGCAGCAGAGCAGTTCTCCTGGGTTCCCTTACCCTACTGCTCTCCACCCAGGTGCCCTTTCCCAATAAAATCTCTTGCTTTGTTAGCACATGTGTCCCCTTGGACAATTCATTTCTGAATGTTAGACAAGGGCCCAGTTTCGGGCCCTGGAAGGGGTCCCCCTTCCTGCAACAGCTCTGAGGAGGTCTCCTGATGAGGTCACTAATCCCATTCCTGAGGCTAAACTTCATGACCCATCCCGTCCCTAGGGCTCCATCCCTTAATCCCATCACATGAAAGTGTAGGATTTCAACACAGGGACTTGGGAGGGACAGGAATGATAAGACTATACTATTCTCCTTGGTTCAGGAGACTATACTATTCTTGGTTCAAGAGGATCTTTGACTCATCTTTCAGGGCTTATATGAGTAACAGCTTATTGTGTTAGTCTAGTTTGATGAAATTTTGACCATTCGGTAGACTAAATTAACTGAGAAAATTTAATCTGTGCTTACTGAGCCTTTTTGGTTTCCTCCTTCATAATGTAAGTCTAGTTTTATTGTAATTTAATCTCTAGATACATAGTACATATTCCTTATTTTCTAAAGCTGAGTATGTGTGTGTATGTGCCTGCAGATACATGTACATAACACCTATGTCTTTGAATAAATTTAGCTATCTGTTTGCTCATTTTAATATGAGGCATCCCTAAATCTTAAGACAAAAACTTTACAGTGGTATTACTTACACTACTAGTCACACAGCATTTGCCAAAATAAGAAAGAAANTTCTAAAGCTGAGTATGTGTGTGTATGTGCCTGCAGATACATGTACATAACACCTATGTCTTTGAATAAATTTAGCTATCTGTTTGCTCATTTTAATATGAGGCATCCCTAAATCTTAAGACAAAAACTTTACAGTGGTATTACTTACACTACTAGTCACACAGCATTTGCCAAAATAAGAAAGAAATTCTAAGTTCAGTGTCCTAGAAGCAACTTGCTTTCAATTTCCTGTAATTTAAAACTAGCAACTGCCAGCAGGTGTAACCAAGTACATTTCAACTGTCAGACAGTTTCAGAAAGATAAATAAAATCACTAAGGTAACTGGCTTCTAAAAACTCTGTGAATCATGAAGGCGTTTTCACAAAACGTCAAACCTAAATTACCCCTGGAAGACTAAAATTTTAAACTGCCTCCTTACAAGTAGGATTCATTTTCCACTATGGTATGTTTCCCAAGGCTCTAAATGTGTATTTACCATTTGTGCTATATTGCCTTCTTTTTAAACTCAAAATAAAAACAAAACAATATAGTGGGATTGAAAAAAAAATTTTTTTTTTCACTGTTCTTGAGCCAAAGCTTGTCAAAGAGAGGTCAGTCAAGTTTGGTCAAATGTGTCCCTGGCCACTCTAATACCATAAAAGACATACTGAGAACTGATGATTAAGTTGGAACTATATCTTTTTTAAAATTTATCTTTAATTTGAGAATCCTTTGCAGTACTGTGTTGGTTTCTGCCATACACCAGCATGGGTCAGCCATAGGTATACANAGTGCTATATTAAATTGGAGCTGGTAGGAGGAAGAGAGAGAGATGGAGACAGAAAAGGAGAGAGGAAGAAATCTAAAGATGTGTTCAGATCAGGGAGATGGTTTCTACAGTAAAGACCTAAAATCATAAATTGTAAGCAATCAGAACATTGTGTTCCGGTTGTTAAATATTTTTATATAATATTATATTTAAATTCCCTTCCAGTTTGAAAACTAATTTCTCATATTCCCTATCATTTTTTAAGTATTAATTCCAAATATATGATTTCTTTGTTTTGCTTCCTGTCTCTGACTTCTAGATTATCTTTTAAAACTTAATAGAAATGCAATATATACAGGCAGGCATATATGTATAGGACTTTCCTGATGGTTCAGTGGTAAAGAATCCACCTGTTAATGCAGGAGACAGGTTTGATCACTGGGTTGGGAAGATCCCCTGGAAGAGGAAATGGCAACTCCCTCCAGCATTCTTGCCTGGAAAATTCCCTTGAACAGAGGAGCCTGGTGGGCTACAATCCATGGGATAGCAAAGATTCAGACATGACTGAGAAACATGTATGCAAGCATATATATATATATATATATATATATGCATACACCGTAAATATCTGTATCTATCTTTAATCTCAAGACCACTTACAACTATTATGATGTTATACACAGTACTTATGTTTTGTATTAAACTTTCATAGTATAAAACTTCATGTTGTATACATGTCTACTTATAGGGGTCAGTAAACTTTTTCTCTAAAGGACCAAATAGTAAACAGCTTAGGCTTTACAGCCATGTTATCTATGTCACAACCACTTGGCTCCACCATGGTAGTGAAATCAGAGGGTGGTGGATAAAACCGAGTCAGGGTTACTGTGTCTGGTACATGGGCCATAGTTTTCCATTTGCTGTCCCAAGAAAAATGCAACCCAATACAATATTTATCCCCAATATTTCCTAGAATCCCCCAGGCTACTGCAACATCCTTTGAAGGCTTTAACTGGAAAAAGCAGGTCATATGATATTCGTTAGAGACACAGAAACAGCCCCACCCTCTTCTTGGCACACCTGACTTGCTCAGTTACCTCCTGGACCAGACAGGAGTCCTGCCCACTGCTGCACAGGTGGTCACTCCCCGTGGCAGGTCTGCGTTCCCAGAGCAACAGGGACCAGCCTCCCCGCTCCCGTCCTCTTTAGGCAGGACAGGTGGGGGGCAGCTGGGTGTGTGTGCACACTGCCCTTCGGCCTCTGAAGAGCGACTGCTTTGTTAGGCGCTGGTGCAGCAGGGAGCTGGAAGAATAAGCATCCACCTCTGACCATTCTCTGTTCAATGAGCTCCTTCCTGGGCTCAGAGTGGAGAGAGCTGATACTATTCTCCTCTTGGCGCAAAGGACCAAAATGATAGATACTGGATCAATGAGCATATAAAAAATTAACAAATGCCACAGAGGAGAGAGCCTTAGATCGACTACAAACCAAGGCACTTCATATCTTTTTTAAACGATCTTTGAATACACTTGTTTGATTTTAGCCACACCAAGAGACAGCATTTCAGAATGGCTTTTCATCTCCCATACCACAGGAAGTGCCCTTTCAAGATCTAAACAAAATAATGTCATTGGTGTCTGCGTGTCACCCAGCTTTGCATTTTGTCCAAAAAAGTCAAATGGGTCTGTTAGCGTTGGAAGCCATTTTGAATCCAGGTTGGCAGCCCTGATGAAGAGTGCTTGCTTCAAAGGACTTTTCAAAAACGAACCCAGCCCTGCATTCACCAAGGTGTCCCATCCGCTAGTCCTTCATAGCACTTTCTGCTCTAATGGTCAATGGAGCTTTCCCTAATTTAAATATTCGATAATGAGTTATGTTTCACATTAAAATGAAAGCTAACCATAAACACTATCAAATCCAAAAGAGTATTCCCTGGGAGTTTGGTCTGAGTAAGTCTTTCCTTGCTTCTCAGAGCAGTGGAATGTTCATCTCTCCTGGTCTAGGCAGGCTGCGGGGAAGTCGTCTTTCTCACCTAAGGAAGATGAGTTTGTGAATTGCCGACATAATTGGTTGGTGTTCCACTCCTGATTGTGTTGCACAGAATATCTAGTGCAATGCTGCATGGACACACCCAGAGCCATGACATCAAACACCCCTAACCTTGTTAGTCCAGGGAGAACTGGTGGGCTATGACTCACTGTGTCCGATGGCACTTGATAGCTTTAATTTCTACTGATGTTTTAAAACTTTATATATACTATAATACAGCAAAAATATTTGTAAATTACCTGCGAGTTGACTTCTGATCGAGTGGGCCATGCTTTTTGTATCCACCCTTTACTGCAATGTGTACTCCCTCGCTCCTTCAGGCAGCTGCATTGTCACAGTGTATGGGTAATGAAGCAACAGGACCAGCTACTGGTGTAAAGGGGGCAGAATCCTTGCACATCCTCCCTTAGCAACACCCGTGAGTTTGGGAGGGCCCAAAGGTAACTCTCAGGTTGAAGGATTCCTTAGGAGGAACTCTCATTGTTGTTCAGTCGCTAGGTTATGTCTGACTCTGTGACCCCATGGACTGCAGCACGCCAAGCTCCTCTGTCTTACACTAGCTCATGGAGTTTGCTCAAATTCATGTCCATTGAGTTGATACATGGCTATCTAACCACCTCATTCTCTTTGAAGTAAAGAACTAGGTGCACACTTACCGTGTGATACACTTAAGGCATTCAGATTACAGCCAGCAGAGGAAACAGCGTCTGGGGCAGATCAAGAGAGGACAGGCATGCAGATCCCAGTTGTTCTGTCCCAGGGCAGTCAGGCCAACAGTGATTATCTGTCAGAGCAATGACATGTGACAACCTGCAAGAATTGCCGGTGGTGGACACTCACCCACCCGCTGGTGCCCAGAGATTCTATTGGGGGTCTGTCACATATACACAACTAGCCACTCACATGTTGCTGTTATTTAATTTTACATTTGTGTTTAAATGACTTGAAAAATGCCCATGATAAATGAAGTGGAAAGATTATTTAAAGGGCTTCCCTGGTAGCTCAGCTGGTAAAGAATCTGCCTGCAATGCAGGAGACCTTGGTTTGATTCTTGGGTCAGGAAGATCCCCTTGAGAAGGGATAGGCTACCCACGCCAGTATTCTTGGGCTTCCCTGGTGGCTTAGTCAATAAAGAATCCACCTGCAATGTGGGAGANCTGATCAAGAATCTGCCTGCAATGCAAGAGACCTTGGTTTGATTCTTGGGTCAGGAAGATCCCCTTGAGAAGGGATAGGCTACCCACGCCAGTATTCTTGGGCTTCCCTGGTGGCTTAGTCAATAAAGAATCCACCTGCAATGTGGGAGACCTGGGTTCAGTGATTTCATATAATCTGAAATGTGGTTTCAGAATTTATAAAATAAGATTATACATCCTTCACCCTAACACATGTGGACACATGCACACTCAAATATTCCTAGTGACTTTCTCCAATCTTCATCAATAGTTGCTTTCCCCCCAAAAAAGCTAGTTCCCTTCAAGTGATGACATTAAATGGCAGTTAAAAGTTTCAAATACAAATTGAGGTGGTTGTGAATTTTCTGGTGATCAGCACCCTCCTGACTGGACATATTCAGAGAGAAGTATTCCCCAAATGGCACTAGTGGTAAAGAACCTTCCTGCCAATGCAGGAGATATAAGAGATGCGGGTTCGACCCGTGGGACGGGAAGATCCCCTGGAGAACTGGCACCCGACTCCAGTATTCTTGCCTGAAGAATCCCATGGACAGAGAAGCCTGGTGGGCCACAGTCCATGGGGAGACATGGAGTTGGAGACCACTGAAGTGACTTAGCATACACGCATTCCCCATATTAGATACAGCTCTGTGTCTTTAGCTCTTTTCATAGCTGATAGTCAAGGATTAAGGGAGAGAAGGCAATGGCCCCCCACTCCAGTACTCTTGCCTGGTGGGCTGCAGTCCATGGGGTCGCTGAGAGTTGGACACGACTCAGTGACTTCCCTTTCACTTTTCACTTCCATGCATTGGAGAAGGAAATGGCATCCCACTACAGTGTTCTTGCCTGGAGAACCCCAGGGACGGGGAAGCCTGGTGGGCTGCCGTCTATGGGGTCGCACAGAGTCGGACACGACTGAAGAGACTTAGCAGCAGCAGCAGCAGCAGCAAGGGGGAATATTTGTCCTCTTAGACATTTTTTTTTTCTCTTTTTAATCAGTAGGAAAGAAGAGGGGAACTCTGTGAAAGGGGTTGCTGTGGTAAGAGATAAGCCTTCATACATTTTTCCTTTTTTTAAATTTAACCTTTATTTGGTGCTTTGCCTGACATTCTAGCTTAGGGTAATCAGAGATTGCCTGTAACATTTTGTCACTGAAATACTTTCATCTGGATCTCCCATTTCATTTTCTCTGAAGGCCTTTAATTTTGCTCAGTTGCTATTTAAGCTCAAAGCTCTGTATTCCAATCTTCTCATGTAATATGCCCAAGTTAACAGGAACAACTATTTAATATGTACCACTTTTAAGTAGCAATTCTAAACTCTGACACTTAATTCCATTTCTTGAAACTTAAAAGGAAAGGGAACAATGTTCCCACTTAAAGTAACTGGAAGTCATCATCTTCAAACTTTTTTTTTTTTTTCATAATCTTTATTGCTTTGATTTTGGCAGAAGTCCGAGAGACTGGCAAAGGAATTTATTTTTCTTTTCAAGATTATTCTTTTCATTTTCTTCTTCTGAGCATCCGCTAGGTAAATCAGGCATAATAGATTTCAAATTTTATAATGCATTTCGAATTGACTGCTTTCACCACAATCAAGCCAAAATAAGAAGGCTGTAAGGAAAACAACAAATATTAATAGTCTTCTGATTTTCACTTCCTTTAACAGTATTTGTTATGTTATACTCTAAGGATTATGAAGAATAAATTATAGAAGAGATTATGTGATTAGTTACTAATTCTTTCCCTGCAGGATTGAGAACCGAAGATGTTATAATATTTCTTCATTACAGAGATATGCACTTCTCCAGTAATATAATCAATTCTCATTGAGGCATGGTAATGAAGGGTAGGCATGAAGCTGAAAAATGAATCTGACAGTTGTCTTCAAATCTCTTTTTAGCCAAATGTTTCAAAATTTCTCCCAGCCAGACCCTTTATTAGAGTTTATAACATCAATCAGAATTAATAGTGTGATTTCCACGGGGGGGGGGTAAATTCACATTTTCTGGTCAGCTTTCTAGACTTGAATTATGGAGTACAATCTTGTTCTGCATTCATCACTCCATTGCATCCCAAATCCTATGGCCTGGATTAGGAAGCTTTCTTACAGCTAGATCATATAGCCATCAGGTGGTAAATTGGCTGTTTCTATTAAAATGATCCACACATAAATATTTATCTGAGTTTTCTATCACTAAAATATATTTATACTCATTTATCTATTAAAATTGCATTTTTATTGAGTAAACCTTCTCTAAAAGACACACACACTTGCCTAGTATTACTAATTGCTAGTCCATTTACTTAGCTTGTCTTTGTGCATGGATGCATACTAAGTTGCTTCAGTCATATCCAACTCTTTATGACCCTACGGACTATAGCTCTCAAGTTCCTCTGCCCATGGGATTCTCCAGGCAAGAATACTGGAGTGGGTTGCCATACCCTCCTCCAGGGGATCTTCCTGACCTAGAGATCAAACCCGAGTCTCTTGCATTGCCAGAAGATTGTTACCAACTGAGCCACCAGAGAATGAGTATCACAATATCGTTTATGAAAAATGAGATCATAGGTATTATTTTAGGGGAATTCCACTTTTTTCCCATTATCAAACTGTTGGTATCATGCTACAGAAAAGGTTATTTCAAATCACACATTTCAACCAGAAATTTGTCAATTTTAAAAAATTTTTGAAAAAAATATAAAATATTAGATATTTGTATGATAGTCTAAATTTCTTGCTTCTATTAAAAATCACTTTCTCTGGGGGACATGTTAATAAGTGGTAGAATTCAGAAACACTGAACAGTATAGAAAATAGAGAAGCACAAAACTAATAGAACAAGGAACTGGAGATCAAGTTCAATAACAAAATAACAAAACTAAACCCAGTAGTTGACTTTTTACATGAAAGTTCAACACAATTGTATAATCATGAGAAAGTTGACCTTCTAATATTAAAGCTTCACTTGAGATTTCTCCCTGTATAAAGTGAATCAGGAGGTGAGGACAATTTATTTCTTTAATGAAATAAATATTGGTACTAACCCTAATCCGTCTAATATCAATATGTGGTTTACATATACTATGGTACTCATATAATTTCATGATATATATATACACACATACATATATGATATACTATATATACACCATATATGATATGTATATATATACCTGTACATCTCAGTGATTGTTAGACTATTAACTGTCAAGTACTTTTTCATTGTTTCTATGAAACCTACACCACATCTGTGTATAAAGTTAAGGACCTTAGCTTCAGTCCTGCTGTGTGAAGATGGACAGATGTGGGTGAAACTGTGCACTTGAATGTCACGTGTAATGGTTGACCTTCTACTTCTGAAGGCTTTGTGAAATTCTTAGTCTTCTCAATCTGCTCAATTCTATTTCAGGTAAGAGATTTTTCAAAGATACAAAGGATCACAAAGGTAAGCACAGTATTAAAATGAGTCCCAATCTTCCATTTGCACATAGGTGTCTCCTGGACCAAGCTACCAAAATTTGAACACACCACGAAACCAAAACAAACAANTCCCTGCATCCTCTGATCTCTCAGCACTGAAGATAAATCAGTACTTTTCCTGACTTTTTGTATTTTGATTCATTAAACGTCTATGGTTATGGTTTCCAGGGAAATGAAGCAGTAGAGTCTGTGCCTGAGATATAACAGAAATTTAACAAATGTTTGTGCTTATTGGGAAGGATGAGGATCCTAAAGGGAAATCTATACACTTTCTCTAAGATGATCAGGAGAAATCAGAACAATGATTTATCAAACAGAAATCTAGTCAACCTGCCAAGGGATGCATTTGCCCCACATTCTGGTTATTTTAAAGTTAATTTTTAACTTGCAAACATTCTGATTATGAGTCAATAGAGACTGCATTTCATATAAAGAAGAAGATATTGATCTTAAAACCCAGAGAACATTTCTTTTGTATCTGCTCACCAGTTCTTAGCAGATCCCAGGATTAAACTCAGTCTGCCCTTCACCTTTGTCATCAGGAACCATAACACACTGGACTCTGGAGACAGAGAGCTCCTATACATTTCACAGTAACGCAACAGAAAATGCTCATCCCAACCTGTGTGTTCATATCTAGCGATTAGCAAATGAGCTGAAACCCCTTTTGTGACCGTTATGGAATAACTCCTAATAGTACCATCTTGAAGAAGGAAATGGCAACCCACTCCAGTGTTTTTGTCTGGAGAATCCCAGGGATGGGGGAGCCTGGTGGGCTGCCGTCTATGGGGTCGCACAGAGTCAGACACGACTGAAGCAACTTAGCAGCAGCACCACCAGCAGCAGCAGTACCATCTTATGCTGTTGTTTCATTGTTAAATCACGTCTGACTCTTTTTCAACCCCATGGACTGTAACCTGCCAGGCTCCTCTGTCCACGGAATTTCCCAAGCAAGATTACTGGAAGGCATTGTCATTTCCTTCTCCAGGGGATCTTCCTGAACCTGTGATCAAACTCGCGTCTCCTGCATTGGCAGGCAGATTCTTTACCACTGAGCCACCTGGGAAGTCTGTGCCATCTTAATACAGGGTGATAAACAGTCCCTAGCTGTCAATTAAAAATGCATTTAGAAAGCTGTCTCTCCTATTTTTTTGTTTAAATTGTCTTGACAAAGTTGAGCTTTTAAGAAATTAAAAACTATTTAGTATGTGATTTTAACACACATTTTTATTTTTGAAATAACACGTACAGAATAGGGCTCATCAGATTTAAAAAAGTAGCCTCAGCAGGCAAGAAGGAAATGAAAAAGCCATATAATCACACGATAGGATACTGACTTCCAAGTTTATTATTTGATATCAGGCCATCTCTTGATGTGAGTTTCACGTATTCTACTTAACCATGTTCTGCTCAAAAATGTCTTAACAGTAAACCTTCAGAACACTTTTCAGGTGCTGATTAATTCCCTATAAGAATGGAGAAATCAATATTTGCTACTCTGAGGGCTGTCTGCAGGCCAGCTGAACTGGTTTCAGCTGTGAGCTTGTTAGAAATGTAGAATTTCAGGTCCCACCCAAGGCTTTGTGCTTCAGAATGCACATTTTCTAGAATACTTCCAGGTGATTCACGGGCCCATCACAGTTTGGGAATCGTGGACATGCGCGACCCCCTTCCTTAATTTCATTTTCCTCCTTTCTTCCATGAGTCTGCTATTATGTACACCCCCCAGAGCCTGGTGAGTGATGCTGAAGAAGTACATGAGGGAGGTGGGCAGTGGGCAGCTATGGACCACAAATCCCATGTGTACGTGGTCAGAACCTGAATTCAGCAGCTACTGGCTCACTGCTTGCTCAGATGACTGGACAACATATCATTCATCTTTGGGTACAGAAACATTTCTTAGATATATCTGTACTTGCAGTCTGATCTCTGTGCAGAAAATAGCCATATTTTTCTGAAAAACTTCTGATCAGCATAAAATGGCTTTTATAGTGGATTACATCAGAGAGATAGCACCCAAGGGATCCCCAGTGAGTCTTAGCTTGGGCAAGGGGCAACTTTTCTGTGAAACAATGCTTACTTAATATTTCTTAAAAATTCTCTGTTTCCAAAGAATAGTTTCACGATCAACAGTCAATATCAAGCATGGAACAAGTACTGCTGTTGCTGCTAAGTTGATTCAGTCGTGTCCGACTCTGTGCGACCCTATAGATGGCAGCCCACCAGGCTCCCCCATCCCTGGGATTCTCCAGGCAAGAACTGGAGTGGGTTTCCATTTCCGTCTCCAATGCATGAAAGTGAAAAGTGAAAGTGAAGTCGCTCAGTCCAGTCCAACTCTTCCAGATCCTGACTCTTCGCGATCCCATTGACTGCAGCCTACCAGGCTCCACCATCCATGGGATTTTCCAAGCGAGGGTACAAAGCTGTATTTGGGTTTAGACCATGTTTGAGTTTCATTGCCTCTGTGCTGGACTAAAACATTCCCGCACACAATCCAGTTCACTGCAGCTACAGGTGAGAAGGACTGATTTCAGGTCACTAAGTGATCTAAGGCAGGCTAGTGGTCCTCAGCCAGGAGATGGAGACAAGGAGGCACTAAGGTGTCTGCTGACCCTGGAGCAAGTCTCACAGCTCCTTCCAACAGAACCTACCAGATGGCTCTTCCCTAACCCCCCAACTTTTCACCCTTTTATTTCTGCCATATCCTGTGATCGGTTGTTTTTGGAGGATGCAATCATATTCTCTGGTAAGAACAAATATGCCTGCTCAGTCAATCAGTCGAGTCTGACTCTTTGGTGACCCCATGGACTGTAGCCCCACCAGGCTCCTCTGTTCATGGGATTCTCTAGGCAAGAGCACTGGAGTGGGTTGTCATTTCCGTCTCCAGGGGATCTTCCTGATCCAGGGATCGAACCCATGTCTCCTGCATTAGCAGGTGGATTCTCTCTTTATCTGGGAAGCCCAAGAACAAATATCCTCTACCTTAAATGACAATTTGAAAATAAAACATTTCAGAAAAACAAAATATTTCTACACTTATATTCTTTGAAGTGCTTAGCTCCAGGATTGGGGGACTTAATTTGAACAGCTATACTACGTTTTTCTAGCTTATTCTTATAGAGAGACACTGGAGAGAGAAAGATGCGCTGACTTATGACCTTATAGAAAATCTCTGAAAGAACAACAGAGCAATCAGTTTTTCTTTTTCTTACACAGGCATGTTCTTATTTTGCAATCAGTTTCTAGGTAAAACTATATGACTTATGTCTCAAAATGTTCTGACTACAAAGAGCCTTGAAAACACACATGTAGCTCATTCTAAAAGGAAAGTCACAATTATACTATAAGAGTCTTTAAAAAAAATCAGGAAGTGCTTTAGCTACATGCTAATGATTCTTTGCTACTTTCTAAAGGAATAGAAACTTTTAAGCAAGAGTTTGCAGGAGAAAGTTTCATCTAGCAATAATATGTATCTTACTGAGAAATAAGAGTTGACAAAAGGCGTCCTTGTTTATGAAGACTTCAGTTTTGATGGGATTACATTGACTCCCATTAAGCACTTGACCCAATTTGGTAAAGCAACAGAGACATTTCCTACCATAAAATAGAAGAAATTAGATATCAGGATTGTATAAGACAATGAGACATAGCTGAAAAGAATCAAGATGATTTGTCTTTTTTCCAACCAATAGTTTCTATATCTGCTGGGCTACCATATCTCAAATATTAGAAGCCCATTAAGTCACTAATTTGCCTTGTTTACTAATTTTAAGATATGCCTTGCTAAGAAGCAAGGAGCATAAAGGAAAATAAGATACTTTGCATATTTTCAATAACTTTTCTTCATGAAGTCTCAAAACCCCTAATATTACCCCTACATAGATAGCTAGACTATTTTTTAAGTTTAAAAGGCATTCCAGAATAAAAAGTATTTTTTTATATTGCAATACGTTCACTTTGTAACATTGGGGAACTAGTATCACATTGTGGCCAAATGTCCCTCTAATTATATTTTATAAGAATCTTTGCTAAATGTTGAAATGTATGTCAGAAAAAGACAGCCAGTATGTTGTCTTCGGAATAGGTCAGTATGCTCTTTGAATGGCAGAGGTAAGTTGTTTAGTACAATATGACTGCATAATGCAAACTGTTTTCACTGACTTGAGTTCAGCCTATCTGGGATTTCTGTCAACATATTTTTAGCGATTTTGATGAGATCATTATGATCATTTAGTAATTCTAGTCAAAAATTACAAATCAACTGCTTATAGACCAATTTTTCTAGGTATGTCTGTTGAACTGAATTAGAACTGGTTTCAAGTTTTAAAGATTCTTACTTATGTTGCTAATTCATTAAAATACCCACATAAGATCGAGTATCTATTTATATATACACTTTACAATTCAGCATGTATAACTTAAGGAGTGTGTAACATTTAGAATTATTATTTTCCACATCTTAATAATGTTCTAGAATAGCATTATACCACACTGGAAATGCATTTATGAATAATTTTAGAACATTCTATTTTTACTAAAGTAAGTGAAAACATAAGTGCCATATGATCCAGCACTCCTACACTTAGGAGTATATCCAAATAACATGAAACCAGTATTGTATCGGAAAGCGGGGTTCAGTTCCTGGCTGCTCAGAAGTCTATAAAGAGGCAAGTCTGGTGGAAAGGAAAGTTGGAAAGTTTGCTTTATTTTGGATGCTGGCAACTGGAGGATGGGGGTAGGGGGGACTCCTGCCCAAAAGCCAACTCCCCCTCCACTGACAGTCGGGGCTAGAGCTTTTAGAGCTGGAGGAAGGGAATTGCATGTTGTAACAGCACCATCAGCTCTGACAGTCATCCTGAAATTGGTCACGCGGTGGTCTGGCCAGCATTATCTTGATTGCTTTAAGTACAGTTAGTCTTCAGCCCCAAGGTCAGTTTGTTCCTGTATCTTTGAGGCCAGTTCCCGGAACTGCAGCAGCTTATGTCACAGCTACAGGCTGGTCACCGTGCCGTTAACATCTCCCACCTGGTGGGGGTTTTAGTATCTACAAGTCAGCTCACGGGAGACGGCTCAGAGTAGTCTATGTCCCATGAAGAGGAACTAAAAGGCCTTGACTATGCTCAATGATGAAATCATTATTATATGGTCTCCTTTGACTGTTTTCCTTCATTTCTGCATTTTCTAACTTCTCCGATTATGTTTTGCCTGAAGTTTTTCCACAGACAAAAGGCAGGCTGAGGACTGAGGTGGGGGGAGGACCACAGCATCCTGCTACATTTCTGATTCTCTCAGCACCCCATGTTCATGCAGCCATTACTCACAGTAGCCAACAAATGGAAACAACGTAAGTGTCCTTCAACCAATGAATGGATAAAGAAAACGCGGTATTTATACTCAAGGGAATATCACCCAGCCATAAAAAGAAATACTGCCACTTGTGACAAAATGGATGAATCTGGAGGACTTTATGCTAAAGGGAAATTAAGTCAGACAGAGAAAGACAAAACTATACCATATATGTGGAATCTTAAAACAGCAACAAAACAAAACTGATTTTATAGAAATAGAGAATAGAATGGTAGTTGTCAGGGGCTGGGGGGGGTGAGGAGGGAATGAGGGGATATAGGTCAAAGGGCACACATTTTCAGTTTAAGATGAGTAAGTTTAGAGCATAAAATTATAACACGGTGACTCTAGTTAATAATATGGTACTGTATACTTAAAAGCTGCTGAAATAGATCTTAAGCCTTCTCATCACATAAATGACAGAGGAATCTATGTTAACTATGGGAATGATGAATCTATTATCTTCATCTTGGTTATCAGTCCTCCATGTATATGCATATGCAATCATCTCTTTAAATACATACAATTGTATTTGTCAATTATTCCTTTATAAATTTAAAATAAAAATAATGCATACATATTTATGTTTCAGTTCAGTTCAGTCGCTCAGTTGTGTCCGATGCCTTGCGACCCCATGAATTGCAGCACACCATGCCTCCCTGTCCATCACCAACTCCCAGAGTTCACTCAAACTCACGTCCATCGAGTCGGTGATGCCATCCAGCCATCTCATCCTCTGTCGTCCCCTTCTCCTCCTGCCCCCAATCCCTCCCAGCATCAGAAACTTTTTCAATGAGTCAACTCTTCCCATGAGGTGGCCAAAGTACTGGAGTTTCAGCTTTAGCATCAAGTATGTATATGGCTTCACATTCAATATTATGAAATATATAGTATATTCTATTGGTCACGTATTTGTCTAGGATAAAATCATAAATATTATGCATTAGGTTAAATAAGCAAGAAAAGATGATATCACAAGCTAAAGATGGTTTTCAATGAAGGGTTCTACACAAAGAAAACAAATGTAAGTCTGTTATAGATAAATACTGAGGACAAATGAAAGGAAGGGTTCTTGAATTTTCCTTGTCTCCTCCATTCCCCTTTTTTAACAATAGAATACTTTCCTCTTCATCTCTATGTGACCATCTGTCTACTCCAGGGTGACTGTGGGTGTTAAACTAGATGCTACATCCTAGATAAAGAAAGCAGTGCGCTAACACATAACAGAGGCTCAATCAACAACAGATATTTTTATTGTCCATGGGGACAATAGGAGAGTAGAGAGTTTGCTGTTGTAATAGTAAAAACTATAGTTACTAGTAGCATGGAAATGAAAGAAAAAAGGTAATCCCTGTGATAACCAGAAAGTATTTTCACTTTTAAATTTCAGTTATATTCTGCAAGTCTTTCTCAGCATGTTTATGAGCTAAAATTCCATCACAAAGAGATAACCTAAATGTCTCCTTACAGATAGAATAATGATTTAGTAAGTGAAAAATAATGTTGATGTTCCATTGGTAGATCAATCTGCTGCTTTTCACAATTACTAACTTGCTTCTAAAAATAATCTCAAATTTAAATTTAAACCCAACTTGGTTTTTTTTTTTTTCCCAGTATAGAAGGATACTTACTGCTCTAATTCCATATCAAATCGACTATACAGACTGAGGTTTATTTTTTTATATAATTTAAGCATTTTTGTTACCACATAGCAAAGAGGTTTGGTTTTACTCCCCTCAAAGAGATTTGCATTTGCCAAACCAAATGCTTATAGCCTAACACTTAAGAATTGCTTAATAGAGCTGTTATTTAAAGATGTATGGATGTATGAGGCATTGTTACTTAATTAGTATCTCCAAACTGGTCTAATTATCAATCTAAGCTCACATTTCTTTCACAGACCTAGAGTCCTTTGCTACTTAGGTCTGCACACAAATCTATATTCTCTATGCGGGAAGGCTAGAGTTGTGCTTACTTTGACAACAAGAGATTGTGAAATTGATGCAGTACTAGCAGAAGAGAATAAGAGTTAACAATTTCCACTGTGCTTAATTCATAAAATAGTTCACGATATGGGGGCTCTGCAAATTGTTTCCTGACAAAGTCCAGTATATCTGACCAGCCTGTTGTTGAAGCAAAGTACTTCATTTTCAGAGAATATTTTTGGGAGAGTAAAACACTGGGGGTTATTTTATTCTACTTTGTATGTTAAGTACAAAACAGTTGGCTCAGAAGTTTTTTTCATCATATGTTACTACCATACTAAACATCTTTTCTCAGGTAATAATATGCAATTTCGATTTCTCTTTGCTTCCTTCGCATCTGTTTTGGCTGCACTGATGTGAAGTAGTTTTATCCCCAGCGCTCAGGGATGAGGCCCCGGCAGTTCTAATCAGGGAAGAGGAGACCTCCCCCCAGAGCCTATGGGAACCGAGGCCTTGAACACCCCCTACCTGCAAAGACCCACGTTATGGGCTGGAACCAGAACCCTGGCTGAATTCTTCAAACGACAGAGGGTTAGGCGTGAAGTCTGGAGGAATAAGACAGACTTCCATTCTGTTCTTCTGAACTGCATTGGCCCACTTACAGTTTATTCCTGAACAGCCTATCAGCAAAGGCATACGAAGCAAGTCAGAGGACGGAGAATTTTTTTTTTTTTAACGACATTTTTAGAGGTCGGGTTATAAAGAGAGTGTCCATTTAGATATTGTTTAAGGGCGGCATGGACTACACAGCCCAGTGGTCCTGGCAAAGGTTATGAAGACAACAATAAACGACGATAACCCGACTGCAGCTTAAATCACCCTGGCAGAGTTGTTGGAACAGATGATCTGCCAAAGCAAGGTTGCGGCTCCACCTTCTCAG
This sequence comes from Neotragus moschatus, assembly GCA_006410615.1. Taxonomy (NCBI): domain Eukaryota; kingdom Metazoa; phylum Chordata; class Mammalia; order Artiodactyla; family Bovidae; genus Neotragus; species Neotragus moschatus. Next base: position 21,628 of record SJYA01002872.1, read on the forward strand.
GGGCTGGGCATTGCAGGATGACCGGAGAGATCGATTCCTGGCGCTACATTTTTGCAGAGGCCCAGGCTGCTTTGTGGGGGTCCAGGAAGAGCTCCGCAGACCTCATCCTTGTCCCCACCGTCCCCGACCCCGCGGCAGGGAGGCCCCGGCGCCCATAGGTGGCGCCTCGCGTCCGTGCTTGCGCTCCTCGCCCGCCCGCGCTCAGGGCGCAGCTCCGAAACCCTGCGCATCTCCCCAGGTCGTTAGAGCTGAGAGCAGGCGTTTTAATAAAGAAGCGCGGGTGCCAGCGCGCGCCGGCAGGTCCAGAGGAGCAGACACGGAAACCCAGGCGGAGGCGCCTCTAATCCTTGCCCAGACCTGGAGCTTCTAGAACCACAGCTTTTGCATCACTAAGATATTCCAAGATCTTTCTTTTCATCCCAGTCAATTTCTTTTTCTTTTTTTCTTAAAGAAAACTGCTTTACGCATTAATTATGAAAGTGATCGCGCTATTCAGGATTAAGACTTGGAGGGGATTTGGAAAAGAAAAGCAACAATCAAAAAGAAGAGGAGCGGCCAGCGCTTTGGAGGTTGCCTAATTGTTTGAAAGCGAGACGTCTGGGAAGATTGCGCGCTGGGTGTTTGGGTGAGAGCAGGACCTGGCGGTGCGGGGTCGGCGGGGTGCGGGGCGCAGGTGCCCAGTCCGGGAGGAGGCGGCGCGCGCCGGGAGGTGTGGAGGCGGGAGGAGCGGCTGGGGACCGAGGGGGTCGGTGGAAAGAGGCAGCTGCGGGCACCCGGGCGGTGCGGACCGGTGCGGGCGCCGGGCTGAGGACGCGGAAGGTAGCGGTGCGGGGCGCAGGCCGGTCCGGGGTGGGGCGCGGCGCGGGGCTCGTGGGTGCTGGGCGCAGGCCGGTCCGGGGTGGGGCGCGGCGCGGCGCGGGGCGCCGGCCGGCGCGGGAAAGCGGCGTGGCGCGGCGGGGCGGGGCGGTTATTGGCCGCGCGCAGGGAGAAGGGTCGCGCTCGGTGTCTCCTCCCGCCAGCTCCGGCTCGTCTTCTCCAAGCAGAAAAACTTGGCGAACAGCGGAGATCGCTCGTCATGGATGTTCCAGGTAACCCGACCTGCCTTCCGCGATCCGCGCGTTCACCGCATCCGTGCGTTCGCTTCCACGAGGACGGTCGCGGGTCTGCGTCTGGGTGGCGAGAGCGGGCTGCTGGAAACCGTCCTGTTCAGGGGCTGAGGAGGGAGGCTGCCCGTGGAGAAACAACTTGTCTCCTCTTAGAAAGATTGTTTGGACAGCCGGAGGAGTTGTTCTGCGGCTGTGGGCGGCGAGCTGAGAGGTTTCTTTGGTTTCTCGACTGGATATTGAAATGATCTGCCTAGTTTAGTGGGGGAAGATGGGGCCCCGATGGAAAGTGCGAACTGGCGCGTAAGTTGGCAGAAAGCGGCAAGGGCTGCCTCCTGGCCGGGAGAGGAGCCCCTGGAGTCTGGAAACAAAAGCTGCAGAGAGGCCGAGCTTGGGGTTCCCACCGCTGGAAACCTCCGGTCCTGCGCCAGAGAGGGGGATGTGAGGGGCTTCTCCGGAGATGTGAGGGGCTTCTCCGGAGCGGCTCGCCGCCGACAGCCGGGAGGTGGGAAGCGGTTGCTTGGTTTTAGGATGTCCCTGTCTTTGTTTTTGTTTTTTGTTTTTTTTCTCCCGTCTTAATCTTATTATTCACCCGAAGGAGCTTCCTGGGGACTTGTTCTTTGGGTGGAAAACGGCTAAGATCTTGCGTAAATGGATTACTTAAAAACAAAAACAAAAACTCTAGGTTGGAGAAATAGAGGGTGGAAAGGGAAGCAAAGAGAAAAAGGGTTCTTGGTGTGGCTTAAAAAAATGCTGCTGAAAATAGAGCGGTTAAGGCTCAGTGGATTTTTCCGTTGCCTGCGTCTTGGGTCCTCCTCTGCCATGGGCTGAATGGGGGCGGGGGCGGCGTGGAGCGCGTCCCTGAGGGTCCCCGACCTTGTCATTATTGATGAGGCCCTGCGGCATGGCGAGCATGCGAGCCCCTACCGCACCCCCTACGCGCGCCCCTCCCCGGAAGCCACCAGGGATGCCCGGTCCGGGGCGCCCGGCGTTTCTCAGGACCTGTTGTGCAAGTCGGGTAGGGGGTAGCAGTGCAAGGGGCCCAGAGGGTGGCCTCCAGGGAGGGGCCCCGAGCGCCGTCTGGACTGCTCTCCGCACCTCCTTCCAACGCAGCTTCACCCCCCGTCTCGGGGTTTGGCTTCTCTGCCCTGACAGGTCCGCTGGCGCTCTCCTTCTAAGGACCACTCTGGCCTTGACCATCAGAGTAGGGGACCGAGGCCAGAGGAGGCTCGCTCCGGCCCCGCGCATTCGCGCGCGCCCTCCTGCTCTCCGCGCGCCCCCAGCCCGGATGCCGGCGCCCGGCCGGGGCCCCCGGGGGCCGCCGCTGACCATGCCCGGGCGCCGGGGGGCGCTGCGCGAGCCGGCCGGCTGCGGCTCGGGCCTGGGGGCGGCGCTGGCCCTGCTGCTGCTGCTGCTGCCCGCCGGCTGCCCGGTGCGGGCACAGAACGACACGGAGCCCATCGTGCTGGAGGGCAAGTGCCTGGTGGTGTGCGACTCCAGCCCGTCTGCGGACGGCGCCGTCACCTCCTCGCTGGGCATCTCGGTGCGCTCCGGCAGCGCCAAGGTGGCCTTCTCCGCCACGAGGAGCACTAACCACGAGCCGTCCGAGATGAGCAACCGCACCATGACCATCTACTTCGACCAGGTCAGCACGCCTACCTGCCCTCGCCTCCCGCCGGGCGCGTGGCTAGGTGGCCGGCTTCCCAGATGCGGAACTCCAGGCTCTCCCCTCCCCTCTGCGCTGCCTTTCTCCCTTCTCCCGTGAGCTCTCCTTTTCACACTGTCGCTGCTCAATAACTCATCAGCTCGTTTGGCACTCGGATGACCGAGAATCCTGTGGAGCTGGGCGTCCCGCTGAGCTAAGAGAGTTGATAGACGTTTCCAAAGAGAAACCGGTTTTCGGTGGAGTTGGGGCCGTCCTTGTGGGGGGTGGGCTCCTGTCCCCTTCGCTGGCCACTTAGAGACTGAGTGCATTTAAACTCTCCTCGCTAACCCCGGGTTGGGTTGGGGGGGTGGTTCTCCGAAGGTCTCAGCCCAGGCTTAGAGAAGTACCTACTGTTTATTTCAGAATGGATCCTAGAGAGGATGCTTAACTTAAAGAGAAATAAGTGAGGAAGAGTGTGGGGGAAATAGCAGCCATGGTTATACAGAAACAGAAGGAAACGTAGTGTGATTATATAAAACGCGGTATGTGGCAAATGCGGTATATACAACGTAACATGTAAACACAGCAGGTCAATATCAAATATGGTGGGGCTATATAAAGAAGAAACGAAGAGCAAGTCTGAGCCACCCAGCTCCCAGTCCCTTCAAAACAGAAGGGTCCCTGATGTGATCAGGTCTTGGCAGCCCCTTCTCTGGGTCACTGCTGCCCAGGATTTGAAGGTCCTCATCTTCCCCTCTTGCCCTACCTTGGTTTCTGTTGTTTTTCAGAAACAAACAGGAAACTTTAGAGTGGTTTCTAAACTTTGCCTGATCATCCCATTCATTTGGCCACAACTCCTCCCTCCTGGAGTCCCGGCCTCACTGAGCACACTTGTTTGAGTCGCTTTCTCTCTGTTAACCAGCTCTCTGACCTGGGTGAAGACCCAACTGCACAGACCAACACCTCATTTTATGCCAATGTCTTCATTTGCTTTAATTCTTGTTAAGGATTATGTATTTGAAATTTGGAGAGGTGTAAAGGGATGTCTCTCTTTAATCTGTTTTTTTTTTTTAAGGAGACAAGCATGTATTTATTTTACTTATGTCTAAAAGCGACTGAACTGAACTGAAAGCAGACAGTGAATTAGTTTCCACAGTGTTTTTATAATACATTGTCGTTTCATTTGGGTGTTAAGAAAACTCTGTGATGTACATGGCATAAGCAGTAATAGGATTTTCATTTTATAGATGAGCCAGCTATGACAAGGCAGATGAAATGATGTCATGCACCAGTTAGGGAGGAACTGAAACTGGCTTTTCTGGGGCTGGTGGGTGTTTGTTCCTCTACAGCAGGGCCTTGAATTTACCAGTTTCCTGAATTAGATGNTGATGTACATGGCATAAGCAGTAATAGGATTTTCATTTTATAGATGAGCCAGCTATGACAAGGCAGATGAAATGATGTCATGCACCAGTTAGGGAGGAACTGAAACTGGCTTTTCTGGGGCTGGTGGGTGTTTGTTCCTCTACAGCAGGGCCTTGAATTTACCAGTTTCCTGAATTAGATGTGGAGGTGAGAGAGTTGAGGTCACTGAGTTGGGAGCAGCACCAAGGGCTTGGAGGAGGAGGCTTGGTTCTTTGAGACTTGTAAGGCAGATGGGACACAGCCTCAGAGGGAAGAGGACTTGTATCTTGAAGCTCCCCGTCTTTAACAACAGCGCCTGAGTGTCTCTGAGCCCTGCAGTCAAGGAGGGGCTCAAGTGTGCTCAGAGCTCCTTGAAGAAGTTGATGTGGCTCCTTCCACAGCCCTCCCAGCCTTCCCAGTGGCGTGGTTCTGGGAGCCGCGTGTGATTCATCTGTAATAAGTGTGTAGGAAATAACAGCCAAGGGTATGGTTCGAATTTGTTTTTTAAACAGATGACAGGGTCTCTAATCTAGGGTTCTGCTGTTGTTGCGAGCTGTGTGTTTTAAAAACTGAAATCAGGAGGTGGGGCCATTTTATGATTTTAATTGGGCTGTGCATTTGTGGGTGAGGAAGGGTGGCATCCAGACAGGGATGAACCTTGAACATCTGACAGGGAAATCTGTTCGTAAAGGGGGTCCCTCTGCTCAAGTCACTCCCATCCATCTTTTATTAGAGAAATAGCATCTGGAGGGTCACGTGATTTCATGTCTCGTGGCTCACTTTGTCATTGTTCTTAGACTTTGTGGAATTTGAGTTGAGGGTGTCAGGCTGCCTTTCTTTCCCCTCTCTGGTTGGTTAATGATGCTTCTGAGCATGAGGTCACAGCCCAGCTTAGGGACTAGACACCTCACATGGAAGAAGGTGAGGGGAGATGGGCACAGCCAGTGTTTGGACTGTGGTTGTTCACCCAGCAGCATTTATTGAACACTTACCTACTGTGTGCTGCCAGGGGCGGTACTGGGGCTGGGAGACAAAACCTCACACCATCCTTTCCCTCCAGAAGCACACAGAGCTCATCCCAAGCTTTATCTGACGGAATTTAACTCAGGTAATGGGCCTTTTACCTCACCACCCTTTTTCTTCCCACTCAGGACAGAGCTCTGTTTTGGTCCAAGCTTCTCATTCAGGTCCCCAGAATTCCACAAATCTCCGAACAGTCTCAGTTTACAGATGGTCTACCTACCAGACTGTCTTTTGTGTTATCTTCCTGCCCCACCCCACAACAGCCACCATGTGCAGCCATTGTTTTCAACACATAAAAATACTACACTCTCCAGAGAGACAGCCTTCTGAAGTACCATCCATTAGAATCCTTTGGAAATCAATTCCTGCTGCAGGATGTTTAACTGGGGGCTGCCTGCTTCCTGGGGGGTGGGGTGTACTGGGTCCCCAGCAGGGCTGCTGGAAGTCCTGCAGCTCTTAAAGGGACCGCTGGGGGTGGTCTGTTGAGTCTGATAGAAACACTGAGGAGGGGCTTGCTATGTGTGTGCTCTATTCCCTCTTCTTTTCCAGGTCTTAGTAAATATTGGCAACCATTTTGATCTCGCCTCCAGTATATTTGTAGCCCCGAGAAAAGGGATATATAGCTTCAGCTTCCACGTGGTCAAAGTGTACAACAGACAGACCATCCAGGTGGGTCACGTGGACAGCTGGACCCTCCTGGCTTTGGAGGAATAGTCACACCTTCTCTGAGGTGGGGAGGGCCAGGGAGGGGGCCTGGCAGGGTTCTGGGAACCAGTTCAGTCCTCTGGGTCAGCTCCCCTGGACATGCGGCTCTGTGACCGGGGTAGTGGGTGAGACGAGAAGAAGCGGATGGGAATGGGGTCCATTGTGGTCGGCTGAGCTCTGCCCTCTGCCTCGTAGGTCAGTCTAATGCAGAACGGCTACCCGGTGATCTCGGCGTTTGCTGGAGACCAGGACGTCACCAGAGAAGCGGCCAGCAACGGCGTCCTGCTGCTGATGGAGAGAGAGGATAAAGTCCACCTCAAACTGGAGAGGGGCAACCTTATGGGGGGCTGGAAGTACTCTACGTTCTCGGGCTTCTTGGTTTTCCCGCTATAAACGCAGAGCCTCCCCTGGACGGTGGGGACACGGCTGTCTGGACCCAGGAACCCACCCTTCCCAACCCCCCGAACTTGCTGGAACAGGACAACTTGTTTCCATCCTCCTCCATCAGACTGTGGTGACAGAAGAGCGGCTTCCTTCGGAACCTCCAGCATTTTCTCTGAATATTGACCATTCCTCGGCGACCTGGCTCTTAATGAGTTTTAGACGACACGATCTTAAGGAGAAATGAAATGATCGATCTGAGCAATTTGTACCTGTGATTGTAAAGTCAATACGGGATTTCATTGTCGGGACCATTGACTTTTCCTCTGTTGTTTGTACCTGGTGTTGTTAGCCCCGTGGGAGGGGTGCCGCAGACCCCGGGATGGATTGCAGGCTGCTGGCTGGGGTCAAAGCAAGAGCCCGGCCGCTCACTGCCCACACGACAGTCCTTGAAACGTGTTCTCTGTGTGTCTGTTCAGCCTTAAGAAAAAGAATGGCTTCACTTTCATGCTGTATTTCCCCCACCCTGGGTGGATGGGAGTCCTCGGGAGGGGGAAGGGGACCTTGTATCAAGAAGTGCTTTATCCGGAGAAGCAAATTTTGCACGATTGGACTGCAGCTTTTGTTTTGTATTGTTTGTGTATGTGTGTGTGTGGGTTTTTCTTTCCCCCATGCCCCCCAAGAAGCTTTACTTTTCTTCACACACACAGCTCCTCCTCCTCACCCCTGCTTTTATCTTTTATGCCGGGGTAGGGAGAGAAAAATGTGTGTTGGATTTCTGGAGACCAAACAACACAAAACAAAACAAAAAACTGTATTTTGGATGAGACCAAACCAAACAGAAGGTAGAGCAAAGTGAAAATGACAGGCGGACATTTCTGCTTNCTTGGAAATGGGAATACGTATTTACTAAAGTGAATAATGTAATTTACATTTTTCATACATGAAGCAGAGAATGTGAGTTTGGCATGAACACTGAATACTGAGCATCAGTTGCTCTCCCAGCCACTATCTTGCCTCCCTCGGTGAACGTAGTTGGATATTTGGCCAACCGATGGCAGTCTAGTGCTCATGAACTAACCTTGGAGGTATTAAAGTGGCACAGACCAGATGCAAGAAATTTCCACTGTTTTAACACATGAAGATTAAATTTGCATGACCCTTTGTACAGTTATATTTCTGCTTTCCTCACGTAGAGAATTTATTGGGGAACTGGCATGCGAGGATGACTCAGGTCCTCAGAAGACAGAGCTAAAGCAGGATATGAGCAAGGCATGATGTGAAGTCCTTCTTAAGCAGGCCGAATGGGGGGCCTAGTGCTTTGGCATGTTTACAAGATACTAACTTAACAAATAAAGATCTAACAAGAAGCAACAAAAGATAAATGTAAGACCAAATGGCACTGGTGAAAACATAAGATTCTGTGCGTTTTATTTCTGCAAACAGACACATAAGTGTGTCCCTGTGTGTGTGAAGATTGAAATATTTATAGTCCAAATTTCCTTGCTATCAAAATGCCTTCCTAGTGCCTCTAGCTATGCCATCCACGAAAACTCACTTCCATATAAGAGGAAGGTGATGCACTTGGGTACGTCTGTCTGGGTTCGTAGAGTCATTTCTACTCACTTCTTACCTCAATCACTTGGTCTATATTTCATACTTTATTTCTTATATTCAGTCTTTCGAATCTATTTCACCAGAAGGTAGAAATTACATCTGGTCTCCCTGACAGACAGAGATTGAGAACTGTTGAGAATAATTAAGCCATCTGGTGCTATAAATCCAACAGAAAGTTATGATCAGTGGATCATAGCCTAATCTGCTTTTCATCCATTGCATCTAAATTACCTTGGCACACAAGAATGACGAGGAGCTGGATTTTTAAAGGAAATGGCCACATCTTCCCCAGTCATTAGCAGGCAAAGGCATGCAGGCATCAGACTGTGATAGTTAGAGAAGACCTGTTTTCCCCTAAGGCCTATTGCTTTCAATACTTCATTTTTTCTTAAAAAAAAAGTCTCAAAATGTACTGCACCAAACAGTGAATGTCATGTAGTGTTTACTTAAGATTCTTACCTATACCTAAGCATGTTTATGAGAAGAAATTATTTACTAAAATAAACTTTTAATGGAAACTTGAAAGGAACCTAAATGTATTTTGTTATATTATCCTGCAAAATTGCAAAAACATTTGTTTCAGGAAAAACTCCCCAATAGATGGTGCTGCTGCTGTGATCTGAAACACTGAATAATTAGTATGCAAAAAAGCTCCAGAGAGAGGCCTCTGGGAATTCCCTTACATCAAGTTATGGAAAGATAAAAATGTGGCTTTATTTGTGCTAAATGCCCATCAATATAATGGTGTAGTCTGAAAACTTCAAAAAGATTCCTTGGTGTTTTGAGGTCAAGAAAATACTTCTGAGGTTCATTGTTCATGTCTCAAATGTCTTTGGAACGTAACCACAACAAAATTGAGTGATACAAGAGGATGAGCTGATGGCCTTCCAAGTTTCTTTCCCCGTCATGTTTCAAGGGTCTATTAGTTACATATATAATATGAAGATTATAATACAAATGAAAAAATGGAGTTCTTCTTTCAGATTTAAGGGAAAAACTGCAGAAACTGTACTGACAGAATGATGTCACCACTGCTGTTAGTGATAATCCTTAGTGTTAACTCTTTGCACGTGTGAGGCACTGTGCTGAGTACTCGGCGATTATCTTTCCATTTCATCATTCTGATAACCCTACAAAGTAGACACTCTTATTACCATTTTAGAGATGATGAGAATATCATTTAAAGCAATTAGCTGATGTGGTCAAGGTCTCATAGCAAATGAATCACAGAGGCAGGATTTCGGTCTTGACTTTCTGACTTCATAACCTATTCTCTAAACTTTGAATTTATTATGCACTTCAGGACGAAAGCTAAAGTGTGAAAATCAATTTGTTAAATAAGAACTCTATGTACACTGTGATTAATCATAAGTGTTTGCATCACAGTTATTTCAGTAAAATGCATTGGTTTTTTTAAAAAGACAATTTAGATTTTCACTCTGCAAAAAAATGGCTTTATTTTAATCATAAGGAAATATTGCAACAGCTTCTATAAATGGACTGATTCTTATATCAGAAATACCCAAGTTTGGACTATTGTGATGTTGAGTCATCATTTCCAGGCAGAAAATGATAATGGAAACATTTTTTCCCCCTTTTTCTTGTCAGAACACTTTGTAAAGATCAACACAAAACACTCAGACATATAAATACAAATGGCTCATTTTCCCAACAAGAATGTATATTTTAAAAAGGACACAGGTCACTTTCTCAGGAATTGCAGAGTAAAAAGTAAGAAATCAAGCACAAGAAGAAAATAAGCCATACTCATATTGAGCTATTGGCCCTAAAATTGTTTATGTGGTTTAAGCTTAACCTCTGGGTGAAGAAATCTCTTAGAACCTGAAGTCAGGGAGTTCCTTAGGAGATTAGATCTCTTGCCTGGAAAGCATAATTAGCAAAGTTAAAACTAATTAAACAAATTTAAGGGAGATTTTTAGAAATGGTTTACCATCCATTTGGTTGGATTGAATGCATTTACTGTATTCTAATGGGGCTTCCGTGGAGGCTCTGCAGTAAAGAATCCACCTGCTAATGCAAGAGACACAGGTTTGATCCCTGGATGGGGAAGATCCCCTGGAGGAGGAAATGGCAACCCACTACAAAATTCTTGCCTGGAGGATCCCATGGACAGAGGAGCCCAGTGGGCTACAGTCCACAAGGTCACAAAGAGTCGGACATGACTGAGCGACTAAACCTGGATTATAGAGTTCCCAGCCCTACAGATGAGTAAGGAAGGCCACCTTTTGGCAGGCCCAGGAAACTCAGGCTACCTTGGGGACCTCAAGAAGAGAGGAATTCACCTAAACCTATAAACCCCGCAAGAGAAGCCAGATGGTGAGGTCTTGAGGAAGTGTGTTAGCCAAGAGAGGCTTTGAAAAGTCTCATCTGTGATTCCTTATGCAAAGTACCAGCAAAGCAAACTTAAAAATCCTATGAGGTCAGTTACCATACTTGCACTTACGTAAAAAAGTCGTGCCAGGGTTAATGATGCCTGGTTTACTTTATTAACTTTGGTTATCTCTGTCCAAAAAGAGGGATGACTCCAGAGAATGGAGGAAGGACTTGGTGACTCATGGTGAGAGGTTTTGAATTTGGATGACAAGCAAAATAATGGTATCTGGGACAGGATTTGGGGAATCAGGAATGCAGTGTGATTTATACCACTGTAAAATTTATTATTTTTAATGAAATCTTCTGCACTTCAAATGTATTTAAGCGCCAATTTGTAAAAAGAGGCATTTCTAATAGGTGACAAATTCATTTATAATGTAACTCAGGAGGTTAAGGATGGGACGCTTTGTTTGTTTTTCTCCATGAAGCATTCCAAATGTCATCTGTCAAGACTGGTTCGTTTTAAATTAATATGTATGGTTAGTGGGTGTTGTTATTTTGCATATAACAGAACAGTCCTTTAGATCCAAAACACAAAACTGAGTCTGTTGCAATGATGATGTAATATTCCTTCTCAAATCTAGTTTGGTGCTTGATTCACAGATATATGGTGCTAATTGTGATCCCTGATCTTGGAACTGGTGCTGCTGCTGCTAAGTCGCCTCAGTGGTGTCTGACTCTGTGCCACCTCATAGACGGCAGCCCACCAGGCTCCCTCGTCCCTGGGATTCTCCAGGCAAGAACACTGGAGTGGGTTGCCATTTCCTTCTTCAGTGCATGAAAGAGAAAAGTGAAAGTGAAGTCACTCAGTCGTGTCCGACTCTTAGCGACCCCATGGACTGCAGCCTACCAGGCTCCTCCGTCCATGGATTTTCCAGGCTAGGAAATGATAAAGTATCATGCCATATATTTCCAGGAATTTCCCAAGAACATATGGACACATGTGGAAAACATAGTTAATTTTCAACATTGAAACATTTTTTATATCTTAACTGTAATGGTCATGTTGTAGTATTCATCTGTGTTTTTCAGATTCTAAAGCTGCTTCAGACTCTACAACAAAGGTTTTAAAATAAAACCAAAGCGTTAACTGTTTGTGGTTTGTTTGTTCTTTCCTTTTTTTTTTTTTTTTTTTNTGGACACATGTGGAAAACATAGTTAATTTTCAACATTGAAACATTTTTTATATCTTAACTGTAATGGTCATGTTGTAGTATTCATCTGTGTTTTTCAGATTCTAAAGCTGCTTCAGACTCTACAACAAAGGTTTTAAAATAAAACCAAAGCGTTAACTGTTTGTGGTTTGTTTGTTCTTTCCTTTTTTTTTTTTTTTTTTTGGCTTCGTTGACTTTTATATTGAAATTCAGAAGGAAATGAATATCACTAATGAAAATGACTAGCATTGAATGAAAGCTAACCATGTACCAGGTGCCATTCTAAATGTTTAAGCCATTTTGCCCTGTATTTTAAGCCAGGTAGCATCACTTTCTGGAGGCTATTATAGAGAAAAACCAGATCATGGAGCTTAGTCAGCTTGTTGTTGGTTCCACTGCTGGTCATCCTAGCCAAAGCTTGAGTCCACACAGGCTGCATTGGGATCCATAAAATTAGGGTTAGCATTATGGCATCATTCCCTGTTAGGAGCCAGCCTCAGAAAATGTCAATAAGAGCTGAGAGCTTCTTTCTCTAATTGCCTCTTGTGGTCAGATGCCTATGTTGCAAAACTTTTCACTCCATACATCAATTATGTATTACTTTTGGAAGTTAAATATATCTGAAATTAAAATTAATTTATAAATTTAATAATACTTTTTTGGCCAAGTATAACACGCCAAATTAAATCCCAGCACTGAAGTGCTTATTTGGATGACTTAATATATTTGCCAACCAGACTCGGATCGTTTATTCCAANCACCAATCTGAGCTCCCTGCACTACTGAGCAGGTTCCCACTAGCTATCTGTGCAGGAAGAACACTCTTTGACATAAATCACAGAAAGATCTTTTTTGACCCACCTCCTAGAGTAATGGAAATAAAAGCAAAAATAAGCAAATGAACCTAATTAAATTTTAAAAATGTTTGCACAGGAAAAGAAACCATAAAAAAGACAAAAAGACAACCCTCAGAATGGGAGAAAATATTTGCAAAGGAAGCAACTGACAAGGCATCAATCTCCAAAATATACAAACAGCTCATGTTACTCAATATATATATAAAACCCAAACAACCCAATCAAAAAGTGGATTGAAGACCCGAATAGAATATTTCTCCAAAGAAGATATACAGATGGCCAAAAGGCATATGAAAAGATGTTCATGCTTGCCAAAACTACAATGAGATATCACCTTGTACTTGTCAGAATGGTCATCGTCAAAAAATCTACAAGCAATAAATGCTGGAGAAAATGTGGAGCAAAAGGGACCCTTTTGCAGGATATTCCACTTTCCTGGTGTAAGAATTCCTCTTGAGGCTGGAGAGATAGGAACAAGGACACTGATCTTGTGTTCTGAAATAGTCGTAATCATCGATGATTCAGAGCATCCATTACTCAGAAAGCTTGTGTACCACAGGGGTAAAGATCACAGACTTTGTAATTATTGAACATGACTTGAGTTCAAATCCTGGCCTTGCCCCTGCAGAGCTCTGTGACTTCAGGTAAACTACATAATGTCTCTGTGTAGTAAATGGTGATAACCCTTACCTTGAAAGGTGCTAGTGGTTGGAAGAACCATGAAAAACACTTCTTGCCTGGCATATAGTAAGGCCAGACTCTGCTCTTGCTCTTGTTCTTGTTGCAGTTCAGTTGCCCAGTCATGTCCCATGACTTCGACCTCATGGACTGCAGCAAGCCGGGCTTCCTTGTTCTTCACCATCTCTCAGAGCTTGCTCAAACTCATGTCCATTGAGTCAGTGATCCCATCCAACCATCTTGTCCTCTGTTGTCCCCTTCTCCTCCTGCCTTCAATCCTTCCCAGTATCACGGTCTTTTCTGATGAATTGGTTCATTCCATCAGCTGGGCAAAGTGTTGGAGTTTCAGCTTCAGCATCAGTCCTTCCAATGAATATTCAGAATTGATTTCCATTAGGATTGACTGGTTTGATGTCCTTGCACTCCAGAAGACTCTTGTCCTTACTATACACAGAATAACTATCCATGCTTAGTGCATTCCCTTTGTTAGATTAGGCTTTAATGAGAAAAAGTGCATTTACAGAGTGATGTTCCCAATTAAACTGAAGGAAAATCATTCTTTCCTAGAAGCCATTTGTAGTGTAAAATTCAATGATGGTGTATTTTAAAGAGGCAAGAGTATAAATCACAAAATATGGATCCTCAACTATTTTTAAAATATTTTATTACCTGGTTATAAATTGTACCTCTTTAGAAAAAAATCCATAAATTCAATTTAAGCATTTAAAAAGAAATACATACAGCCACCTATATAATCCCTACACATAGTTTTGTTAAAATGTAAGTCTTTTATAGTATTTTTCCATAACAAGAAAAATAATCTGATTAAAATAATCATTGTTGTTGCTGTTTGCTCAGTTGTGTCCAACTCTTTGTGACCCCATAAACAGCAGCATGCCAGGCTCCTCTGACCTTCACTATCTCCCAGATTTTGCTCAAATTCACATCCATTGAGTCAGTGATGCCATCCAACCATCTTATCCTCTGTCTCCCCCTTATCCTCTTGCCCTCAGTCTTTCCCAGCATCAGGGTCTTTTCCAGTGAGTAGGCTCTTTGCATCAGGTGGCCAAATACTGTAGCTTAAACCTCAACATAACTAAGCAGTAGTAATAAAATACTGCCCCTACCATTGGCTACTTCTTGTCTTCCACTTATAGTGTGATAACTCTTTATATATAGTCAACTGATGTTTTTCCAGTTAACTCACTATTATCATAATTATTTTTATAAATTAAAAAACTGAAGCTCAGAAAGGGTAGATAATTCACCCTTAGTCACCAACCCAAGATGTGATGCAAGTAGACTCTATCTAAGACTTGACCAACTTCAAATTCCTTGTATAATATTTTACAAAGCTGAAATTATAGATTTCTTCCAGTTGTATTAAAAACACAACGATACTAAATAAAGGATTATAGGAGATTGTCTATAACATTGAGATATATACCACATTCTTCTACTCATTCATTTTAATAATGAGTATGAAAAGTGGTATGTTTTGTTAAATAAAGCCACTTCAGAAATTGTATACTTCATAATGCAAAGAACATTGAAAAAAATCAGCCACTGTTTCAATGTTTATAATATAGGCAGTGTTTAAAATAATTGATTATTTTCTTATGGAAGAGTAATAATGACTGTATATGGGCTTGCCTTGTGGCTTAGATGGTAAAGAACCTGCCTGCAGTGCAGAAGACCTGGGTCCGATCCCTGGGTCAGGAAGATCACCTGGAGAAGGGAATGGAAATCCACCCCAGTGTTCATGCCTGGAGAATTCCATGGACAGAGGAGCCTGGTGGGCCACAGTCTGTGGAATCGCAGAGTTGGACACAATGAGTGACTAACACTTTCACTTTCAAGGGCTAGCGACACCAAAGAAGAAAACCAGCCTTTCTAGTCTTCATTTATCACCATCTTTCTGTGATCACATATACAAAATTCCATGTTTCAGTGTGGTTGTTTGGACTCTTCTGCTGTTTCTAACTTGAAGCAAAAGAATTTCCCAGCCTTTACTTTGCAGTTGATGTTTCTAAATGCTCTGCACATTACAAAATGTCCTCAGAGAGATGCCTTATAATGGTTTTAATATCTTCATATAACATTACATGGAGTGTTTGGTCATTCTAAGTACAAGATGGAGGTTAGCAGGGTGGCTGAGATGATTGCTTTGAAAATAAGTTGTGAATAAAGGAGATGTTGTGAAAAACAGAATGTAGGCTGTGCTGATTGACAGACCATTTCTTCAGTTATTAGAACAGAGCTATATATTGGGAAGAGAATTTCATAAACGCAGAGCAGAGTGTTGGTGTTTATAAATTCTTTCCCTGATTTCTTCTGAAATCTAATGAATCCATGATACTGCTTCCATGACTACCATTCTTATACATATTTGATTACTTTATATTATAATTTACAACTCAAAGATGCACAACTCAACAGCAGTAGCTGAGTTAGAATTTAGCACGTTTATAGCTTTGTTTGGCCCTTGGCACAAGTAATAAAATTCTAGCTTTAAGTACCACTGGGACTTATAGAATGAAGACATCTGCATTATTATATTAAAATGTTCCTCCGTGTAATAAATATAACTGACAGTAGTGCATGACTTTCTTTATGAAAAATATGTTGATAGCAATATAGTCTTAAATACTGAAGAAACTGCCAATTAAAATTTTATGTGCCTAGTTACTATCTAAATGCTCAAACAGATGTCCATATTAACAGTTTAATGTTAGATATTCCTAATAAAAGTCTTAGTAAAGGTTATTTTAAAAACACCCATGGAAACACTCTATTTATCTCCTGTGTCTTTTAATAGTGTTTCTTGTTTATTATTCTAATATACTCTTTGGGGGTAATGTGGGTATTTGAGTGGTCACAAGTTTGAATAAATTTTCTATAATAAGGTTCCAGGTTCTCTGGATTTTAGTGTCATCTAAGTAGTGTTGAGGTTCCCCTGGTGGCTCCTTGCTAAAGAATTCGGCTGCCAATACAGGAGATGTGGGTTCAATCCTTGGGTCATGAAGATCCCCTGGAGAAGGAAATAGAAACCCACTCCGGTATCCTTGCCTGGGAAATCCCATGGACAGAGGAGCCTGGTGGGCTACAGTCTGCTGCTACTGCTAAGTCACTTCAGTCGTGTCCGACTCTGTGCCACCCCGTAGATGGCAGCCCACCAGGCTCCCTCATC
>SJYA01002872.1:38058-74707 GCA_006410615.1 Neotragus moschatus
CATCCCTGGGATTCTCCAGGCAAGAACACTGGCGTGGGTTGCCATTTCCTTCTCCAATGCATGAAGGTGAAAAGTGAAAGTGAAGTCGCTCAGTTGTGTCTGACTCTTAGCGACCCCATGGACTACAGCCCACCAGGCTCCCCCATCCCTGGGATTCTCCAGGCAAGAGTACTGGAGTGGGGTGCTATTGCCTTCTCCAGGGCTACAGTCTACAGGATCACAAAGAATCAGACACGAGTTAGCACCTAAACAACAGCAATATATCTATAACATTCATTAGAAGAGAGTTTTTATCCATCGATAAACACTCCCATAATTGTGATTATATAATGCCCATTTTTGGATTTGGAATAGATTGCCTTCTTTTCCATGAAAAACACTATAGCCATTGCTACCCATTTATCTTTGCTGAGCATTGTCACATCTATCTTGAGGTCTTTAAATATTTGTATTTTAGATGATAGTGATGTGAATGATCATGATAAATTATACTCATATTTCAAAGATTGCCTGGATAAAGTGATATAATAATTTATGTAGTTATAATTAATGTATATTCTTGATTCTGAATTTATTCTTATTCAATGTGTAGTCCTTTTTATTTTTTGAAAAGGAATTAATTCTCCTTTGGAAATGAAATGTAGTAATACATTGTTTAATTACTCTCCAGGACATGCCAGAGAGGTTATCTCTTCTTTGAAGATTTGCAAAGTAGAATGCTCCTTTGGTTTTATGTCTTTTTTGCATATTTAGAGACTATTTAGAGCTTATCTAGGTTAACTACTAGCTCTTTTGCTTCTTCGGCAGAGGGATTTGACTAATTCCTTTGTATAATGGGAAAGGTANGCCAGAGAGGTTATCTCTTCTTTGAAGATTTGCAAAGTAGAATGCTCCTTTGGTTTTATGTCTTTTTTGAATCTTTAGAGACTATTTAGAGCTTATCTAGGTTAACTACTAGCTCTTTTGCTTCTTCAGCAGAGGGATTTGACTGATTCCTTTGTATAATGGGAAAGGTACTCAATAGAGGCTTCCCAGGTGGCACTAGTGGTAAAGAACCCATCTGCCAGTGCAGCAGATGTAGAAGACCCGGGTTCAATCCCTAGGTCAGGAAGATCCCCTGGAGGAGGAAACAGCAACCCACTCCAGTATTCTTGACTGGAGAATCCCATTTACAGAGGAATCTGGCAGGCTACAGTCCACGTGGTCACAGAGTCAGACATGACTGAAGCAACTTAGCACAGCACAACATTACAATATGTCTTTAAGAGAAGCCTCAATGATTTGCTCAAGCGTATCAGCCTAACAAGTGGCTCTGATTTTCAAATCAAGTCAAATAGGTTTATGTTGACATCTAAATACCTTAGAGGATCAGAGTCAGCTGTCTTTGGAATAAGAGAGTGGTGTTATGCCTATGGTCCTTGTAATTAATTATTGTTTAAATAAGAGAATATTTAACATTAACTGATTGTAACAATTACAACTGGTTGATTTTAAGTGAAGCTGATCACCTCCTACCTGGGTGGGACTTGTTCAATCAGTTGAAGGCCTGAAGAGCAAAAACAGTTTTCCTAAAGAAGAAGGAAAATCAGCCTCAATACTACAACCTAGAAAACCTGCCTGAATTTCTAGCATGCTGGTCTGCCCTTCATATATTGGTCTCAAGACTGTAAGATCCACACTTACCTGAATTTCCAGTCACCCAGCTTGCCAGTCCTCAAGGTCGAATGAGCCAAGTTCACTAAAATCTCCTTCTCCCACCCCTACCCTTTCTTCTCTCTCTTCTCATGAGTACACCAGTCATACTGGACTAGGGTTGATCCAGGTTACATTATTTAACCTTAATTACCTCTTGAGAGGCTCTTTCTCCAACTAAAGGGGGTTCCCCAGTGACTAAGACAGTAAAGAATCTGCCTGCAGTGTGGGAGAGCTGGGTTCAATCCCTAGGTCTGGAAGATCCCCTGGAGAAAGGAATGGCAAATCACTCCAGTATTCTTGCCTGCAGAATTCCGTGGACAGAGAAGCCTGGTGGCCTACAGTCATGGGGGTCACAAAAAATTGAGCATGACTGAGCAACTAACACACACCGCCCCCCCCAACTAAAGTCACATTGTGAGGTACCCTGGTGTGAATTTTGAGGGAACATCATTCAACACAAAACATCTTTTACAGGTAAAAATTAGAGTTCTTTAATGCCATGTCTAAAGTCATCAAGTAATTGTAAGACACAGACTAGAAATTCAGAGACATAACAATGATAACAATCAGTATACACACTCCTCATGTCTATGAATAAAATTGTTCAAATTAATACTTTATGATCTTGGAATTTAAATTGTACTTGATGTTTGGGAATCCGCAGACACTAATTTCAAGTAGGTAGGTTTGTTTCGAAGTCTGAAATGCGGTATGTCTCCAAGTAGTTTAAGAGTCCATTTGTGGGGCTTCATTGATAGCTCAGAGGTAGAGTCTGCCTGCCAATGTAGGAGACAGGTGTTCAACCCCTGGTCCAGGAAGATCCCACATGCTGTGGAACAACTAAACCCATGGGCTACAACTACTGAGCTTATGCTCTAGGGCCCTGAAGCCGCAGCTACTGAGTCCATGAGCCCTGGAGCCTACGCTCGGAAACAAGAGTAGCCACCACAGTGAGAAGTCCCCACACTGCAACGAAGAGTAACCCCCTCTCTGTGCAACTGGAAGAAGGCTTGAGCAGCAATGAAGATCCAGCATAGCCAAAAATAAATTAATTAATAAATATAATTTTATATACGTGAAAGTGAAATTGAAAGTGTCAGTCGCTCAGTCATGTCCAATTCTTTGCGACCCCATGGACCGTAGCCCACCAGGCTCCTCTGCCCATGGGATTCTCCAGGCAAGAATATTGGAGTAGGTTGCCGTTCCTTTCTCAAGGAGTGTATTTGCTATACAGTGTTAATATTTAAGATGAAAACCTGTTACAGATCATATCTCATATGTGCTGGTTGAGCTGAAGATACCGTGCCCACAATTTACTTAGCTTCTAGAGACTCTGCCAATGATTGAAGCTCCCTCTTTGTTTGTGACTTTCCTTTCCCATCTTTTTGGTTCCTAAGTGTGTCTGATGTCTGGTGTGCCTTGATAGCCAGCTCCTTTCAACTTAAAAAAATTACAGAAGTTAGGTGCTCTGGAAGCAGTACGTGTACACAAGTGTATGACTGAGTCGTGGATGCACTGAAGTTAGAGGTCTGATTTCTGATTCTGCAGTTATATTCACCTTGTGAGGTGCCACGAAATAAGGAAATTTCTTAGTATGCTCTGCTCACTCTAAAGAAATAGGAAAGCAATAACCCCTTTCCGTTTCACANACAGAAGTTAGGTGCTCTGGAAGCAGTACGTGTACACAAGTGTATGACTGAGTCGTGGATGCACTGAAGTTAGAGGTCTGATTTCTGATTCTGCAGTTATATTCACCTTGTGAGGTGCCACGAAATAAGGAAATTTCTTAGTATGCTCTGCTCACTCTAAAGAAATAGGAAAGCAATAACCCCTTTCCGTTTCACACCATGATCTCAGGACCACTGACACCATTACTTCCTTTCCTTGGAATCATGATGGCTAGGAAGAACAAGCATGCCTGCAATCAGAGTGCCAGACACAAATGTAAACCGACAGACAAGTTTATAGAGTGTGCAGCTGGAATTTGAGAACAACGAAACATTTGTTTGATTATACCTACAATTCAGCCAAACTTCCTTGTAAATAACATGAGATATGGAACTAAACTAATAAACGAATACAATTCTGTTGCATGTGGATGTAGTCACTATCGAATTCCCAGGATCACCTAACTGCATTAGCAGGAAAATAGGTAAGTATATTTTGAGGCTGAATACATGCAGAAAAATAACAAAAATATGTTTTNATGAGATATGGAACTAAACTAATAAACGAATACAATTCTGTTGCATGTGGATGTAGTCACTATCGAATTCCCAGGATCACCTAACTGCATTAGCAGGAAAATAGGTAAGTATATTTTGAGGCTGAATACATGCAGAAAAATAACAAAAATATGTTTTTTTTCTGTTAATTAAATATAGTCAATAAAGTTCTCATATTCTGACAATGAATGTTCTGGTTTTTAAACCAAGTTGCTGGTCAGTCAATAAGTCATGTCTGATTCTGCAACCCCAGGGACTGCAGTCTGCTAGGCTCCTCTGTCTACTATTTCCTGGACTTTGCTCAAATTCATATACATTGAGTCGGTGGTGCTATCTAACTATCTCATCCTCTGCAGCCCCCTTCTCCTATTGCCTTTGATCTTTCCCAACATCTGGGTCTTTTCCAGTGACTGGGCTCTTCATATCAGGTGGCCCAAGTATTGGAGCTTCAGCTTCAGCATCAGTCCTTCCAATGAATATGCAGGGTTGATTTCCTTTACGATTGACTGGTTTGATCTTGCTGTCCAAGGGATTCTCAAGAGTCTCCTCCAGCACCACAATTTAAAGCAAGATAAATGCATAAATTCTTGGTAACTGCATGATTACTACCAATATACATGAGAAAGAAAGTAATTATCCTTCAAACTGCTTATCTTGAAACTATAAATTTTTAAATTTTCTACTTCTATTTGTATTTCGGTCCACAGATGTGTGTGTGTTTTGGATGTACGTATGTAGAAATGGAAGGAGTATCAGATGTCAGTATATAAAACCAAGAGGAAGGTAAGCAATGTTATGAAAAGTTTGCTATGCAAGTCTATGATTTATTAATGTTCCTACTGAGCACCACAAAATAGAGATTTCTTCATTCCTGCTGGCAATAATGAGTGCTCTCCGACATATTAGTCACTATGTACTCCACTTATGAAAAATTAAAGGACATACCAGTTATTCAGGATTTTTAAACACTTTGTTCTTTGTAAATTATTTAATATGATANTTGCTATGCAAGTCTATGATTTATTAATGTTCCTACTGAGCACCACAAAATAGAGATTTCTTCATTCCTGCTGGCAATAATGAGTGCTCTCCGACATATTAGTCACTATGTACTCCACTTATGAAAAATTAAAGGACATACCAGTTATTCAGGATTTTTAAACACTTTGTTCTTTGTAAATTATTTAATATGATATATTTTCCACTATGCATGGGAGGACTAAAGGAAATCAGTCCTGAATATTCATTGGAAGGGCTAATGCTAAAGCTGAAGCTCCAATATCTGATGTGAAGAACTGACTCTGCAAAAGGCCCTGATGCTGGGAAAGATTGAGGGCAGGAGGAGAAGGGGACAACAGAGGGTGAGATGTTTGGATGGCATCACCGACTTGATGGACATGAGTTTCAGCAAGCTCCAAGAATTGGTGATGGACAGGGAAGCAGGGCATGCTGCAGTCCATGGGATCACAAAGTCGAACACGACTGAGCAGCTGAACTGAACTAATGTATGAGAGAGTAAGCAGTGATCTCTATGAGGTGTTCAGGCTGCGTGAACTTTTAGTGGAGAAGTTATATAAAGAGACACGTACTGGATATGCAGGACATAATAACTCATTAGTAAGTTCTTGACACAGTGTATGTTAATTAGTTTATTGATTAACTCTGCTGAGGAACAATAGCTCTTTTGTTTGACATCTCCTGCCAGGATGTTCCTGAACCTTTTACCGACAAGAGGGATTTTCAGTCTAGGCTTCACAAATCTTAGTTACAAGATTATGAAATTATTCTACACAGATTTCATAAAAATTAAATGAGATTATACATGAAAATTGCTCAGCAGTGGGTTGTAAATATGAAAAAAGCGTTAGCTATTGTAAATTTACAGATGGTATCTATGGCACAGAATTAAAAATGCTGAGACTTTTTGGTCTTAATGATTGGCTAAAATATAGACTATTGAACCAACAGACCTTTTACCAAAAACCTATTATATAGATGGCTTCCCCAGTGGCTCAGGAGGTAAAGAATCCGCCTTTCAATGCAAAAGACCCAGCTTTGATCCCTGGATCAGGAAGAACCCCTGGAGAAGGACATGGCAAGAATACTCCAGTATTCTTGCCTGGGAAATTGAAAAGGACAGAAGAGCCTGGGGGACTACAATCCATGGTGTCACAAGAACTGGACACAACTTAGCAACTGAGCACACACACATGCACTGATAATATAGCTCTTGCATAAGGGTGGCCTGAAAATGACAGTTACCACTGAGTGATGGTTATTTCAGCCTCTGAGGCTGGTCTGATGGACGGCTAATCCTCAGGTAGACACTGTGGTGTCCATCGCACTCCATGCACTTACTTCCCAGTGCATAGCAGGACCACATGTGCCAGAGTCCCCAGCGGTTAGCCTGGGCCATGATTACATTCTGGTCGATAATACGTGGGTGGAAATGTCCAAGCCCCCTAGCCTTGTTTTTAAAACCATCTCCTTCTCTGGACCCTCTGCACTCTGACCACAGTGACCTTAGAAGCCACGTTTCTGAAGGCAGAGTTCTAACACGATGGGTCCCTCCTGACATACTGAGTTTACATGAATGAGAAGTAAGTCTGGTTTTCCATGAGGTCACTGAGATTCCTGTGTTCATCTGTTTCCATGGGATTACATGGTTCCCAAGATCTGATTCCCAGACCAGCAGTATTGACGTCACCTGAATCTTCTTAAAAGGCAGATTCTTGTTTTTTTCCCCAAACCTAATGACTCACAGACTAATACCTGTACCCTTTTCTTTCTATGTACTTGCTTCTTGAAACACTTTGTGGTCTAAAATAAAGTTTTCTTATTCAATGCAAGAATTTTTGATGTAAGAAAGAACACAACATGAGGATATTAATTATATGTAACAAAGAAAATTGATGTCATCCCTGTACTAAGTATATCCTAATTACCTATCAAATGGAAAAAAAGCTTTATGTGGATGATTAACTTCTCATCCCCAAAAGCATCTTTTTCTCTTACTAATTACAGTTTTGGTACTTTTTTTTCCATCAGCTTTTAGAAAGGGGCTATCAATACATTTCAATAATAAATTAAAGCCATGGACTTTTTCATTTTATTATGTACCCAAATGGAAAAGTGTATATTAGTGTAGCTGTTAAAAGCAATGTGCTGTTGGAATAATTTCATCAGGGAAATTTAGCAAATTCATCTTGCTCAAGGGCAATTGGGTATAATGATAAGCCTGTGCTCTGGCTGGGCTTTCTGAGATCAAACCCATACATACTTTCCTATGAAGGGTATTTAAACTCTCCCAGCTTCATTCCTTTTATGAATAAAATCAGGATATTAATAACATCCATGTCACAAGTTTGCTATAGGATTAAATGCTAGCATACATCAAGTAAGAAGAGCAACACTTATATAACTCCATAGATTTCAAAGCACACATTTTGAAAATATTTCAAAAGTTTACTACACAAATGAAAACTCATTGATAGATTGTTCTATATTTTACAGATACATGTGACATGATTCTATGGATATATTTAAGCATCTCAGAATCTCATTTTATAAAGATTTAGGAAAAAAAGTTTTGTGCCTCCAAATATGTCAACAAACATATAGAACAAATATTTCACCCTTTAAAATTACTAGAAAAAAAAAAGAAAAAAAAATAAAATTACTAGAATTCTTTCTTAGCAATGAAATCTAATTCCTTGTATATTATACATAACAAATCTAGACAGCATATTAAAAAGCAAAGACATTATTTTGCTGACAAAGCTATGGCTTTTCCAGTAGTCATGTATGGATGTGAGAGTTGGACTACAAAGAAAGCTGACCACCAAAGAATCGATGCTTTTGAACTGTGGTATTGGAGAAGACTCTTGAGAATCCCTTGGACTGCAAGGAGATCCAACCAGTCCATCCTAAAGGAAATCAGTCCTGAATATTAATTGGAAGGACTGATGCTAAAACTGAAACTCCAATACTCTGGCCACCTGATATGAAGAGTGGACTCATTGGAAAAGACTCTGATCCTGGGAAAGACTGAAGTCAGGAGGATAAGGGGATGACAGAGGATGAGGTTGTTGGATGGCATCATCGAATCAATGGGCATGAGTTTCAACAACCTCTGGGAGCTGATAATGGACAGCGAAGCCTGGCAAATTGCAGTCTATGGGGTTGCAAAGAGTTGGACATGACTGAGCAACTGAACCAATTAATCATGAATCATGTGTAGGAGAATCTTGGTCTTTTTGAAGCTAATTTTTATATTTTGACTAGTTTAACAGGATGGGATGTTCTTGATAAATGCAAATGTAGGCAGTTCTATTGATCATTTTGATGAGTCTGTGGATTAAAGGTAGTGGGGTGACCATGCTGTTTATTTTTAAGGATAAGAATTTTATTATTTATCACTCTGCAGGAAGCATGGCGGTTCAGTTAGCAGGTATATCTTTCTAAGATTTTGCTGATAGAACGCAGTAAGGAAAGCTTACTACAAAGCTTATTTCGCAAAGACACTTCCATCAGATTATCTAATGCTTGGCAGAGACCAGATCAACAAGAATAAAGCCATCTCACTCACTTTTAAGCCTCGACTGTTTTGTTCTTTGTAAAATGTGCAAACAATGTCTAGGAATTAGTATTCATGAAAAAGTATATTGCATGAATATAATTTTATGCATAGTTTAACATAAGACATTTAGAAGCTAAATGTCTCTTAAATTAGATGCCTTAAAAATGTGAACTATGAGGTGGTTAGAATCTGGTTTTCAGCTAATCTTTGGTTCTGCTTCAGTCTTAAATGGTGTTGAACAAGATTCTTCATTCTTTTAAGTAGTTTCACTTATTTTTTGTTGTCCTAAGCTACCAGAGGAAAGTGGAAGAGGAGAGTGAAGAAGCTGGCTTAAAGCTCAACATTCAGAAAATGAAGATCATGGCATCTGGTTCCATCACTTCATGGGAAATAGATGGGGAAACAGTGGAAACAGTGTCAGACTTTATTTTTTGGGCTCCAAAATCACTGCAGATGGTGACTGCAGCCATGAAATTAAAAGACGCTTACTCCTTGGAAGAAAAGTTATGACCAACCTAGGTAGCATATTGAAAAGCAGAGACATTACTTTGCCAACAAAGGTTTGTCTAGTCAAGGCTATGGTTTTTCCTGTGGTCATGTATGGATGGGAGAGTTGGACTGTGAAGAAAGCTGATTATCGAAGAATTGATGCTTTTGAACTGTGGTGTTGGAGAAGTCTTTTGAGAGTCCCTTGGACTGCAAAGAGATCCAACCAGTCCATACTGAAGGAGATCAGTCCTGGTATTTCTTTGGAGGGAATGATGCTGAAGCTGAAACTCCAGTACTTTGGCCACTTCATGCGTAGAGTTGACTCACTGGAAAAGACTCTGATGCTGGGAGGAATTGGAGGCAGGAGAAGGGGACGACAGAGGATGAGATGGCTGGATGGCATNAGATCAGCCCTGGGATTTCTTTGGAAGGAATGATGCTAAAACTGAAACTCCAGTCCTTTGGCCACCTCATGTGAAGAGTTGACTCATTGGAAAAGACTCTGATGCTGGGAGGGATTAGAGGTAGGAGGAGAAGGGGATGACCGAGGATGAGATGGCTGGATGGCATCACTGATTCGATGAACGTGAGTTTGAGTGAACTCTAGGAGATGGTGATGGACAGGGAGGCCTGGCTTGCTGTGATTCATGGGTCGCAAAGAGTCGGACATGACTGAGCCACTGAACTGAACTGATGAGATAGACACAATTAAAACAGATTTTAAAAATCAGCTTATTTATTTTAATTTTTGTTAACATT
Organism: Neotragus moschatus; assembly: GCA_006410615.1. Taxonomy (NCBI): domain Eukaryota; kingdom Metazoa; phylum Chordata; class Mammalia; order Artiodactyla; family Bovidae; genus Neotragus; species Neotragus moschatus. The sequence continues at coordinate 47,806 of SJYA01002872.1, forward strand.
CTATATGATTTGGGATCCTCCAAGGCAGTATTTATGAAACCATAACATACATAGGAATCACTTCAGGATTTTATTAAAGAGAACATTTTAATTCTATAGAATGGGGTTGGGCCTGATATCTCTGCATTTCCTTTCTAACGGATAACTAGGTTATGCCCATCTAATATCTGGGAGGTATATTCTGAGGACCAAATTCAGAGGGGTATGAAAGAAATGCTTATCCACTAATTGTCATTTCCCAAATACTTTGACTGCAAAACTACTTATTAATATCTTGGTGAACACTAATTGGAAGAAATGATGCTAAAGCTGAAACTCCACTACTTTGGCCACCTCATGCGAAGAACTGACTCATTGGCAAAGACTCTGATGCTGGGAGGGATTGTGGGCAGGAGGAGAAGGGGATGACAGAGGGTGAAATGGCTGGATGGCATCACCAACTCGATGGATGTGGGTTTGAATGAACTCTGGGAGCTGGTGATGGACAGGGAGGCCTGGCATGCTGCAATTCATGGGGTTGCGAAGAGTCGGACACGACTGAGTGACTGAACTGAACTGAACTGAATGTTCCCTACTACACAATCTGTAAAATATCCATAAATCTACTCTCCTAGTTTAAACAAGCTGCTAGTAAATCTCTTTTACACAATTTACATGCAATTTTAAGTTTCGTTTTAATTATAGGGGCTTCCTTGGGAGTTCAGCTGGTAAAGAATCCACCTGCAATGCAGGAGACTCTGGTTCAGTTCCTGGGTTGGGAAGTTCCCCTGGAGAAGGAATAGGTTACCCACTCTAGTATTCTTGGGCTTCCCTGGTGGCTCAGATGGTAAAGAATTTGCCTGGAATGTGGGTAGACCTGGGTTCAATTCCTGGGTTGAACTCCTGGAGGAGGGCTTGGCAACTCACTCCAGTATTCTTGCCTGGAGAATCCTCTTGGATAGAGGAGCCTGGTGGGCTACAGTCCATGTGGTCACAAAGAGTATCATGAATGCATTTTAATTCCAAATTAGCAGAATCTGAATGAATCAGGTGTTCTGTATAATTAAGTAAAGATTTAATGAGAAACATTAACATTAATGAGAAAATATGCAAAGTTAAAGTGAGAATTTCATATTTTAGTTTTTAAAATGAATGTTTTTATTTCTTATCAACCAGGAAAGAGTTAAGCTCTGTGGAGGGCTTATTCTTTTCTCTGATGGAAAATAAATAACTCGTATTCCTCAGGGCAGAAACTAAACTCTAACAAGGAGAAAGAAAGGACATGCTTCTACTTCCTCATCTATGTAGGCATTCTGATTTATCCCTGGGGACTTTGCTTCATCTGGGCAACTTTAATTGGCCTCACTTGGAAATTCTTTTCTCCTCACCTGTAAGGGGAAGTCAGATCTTATTTAAAAAAAAAAAAGAAATTTTAAAGGAAAAAAAAATTTTAGACGAGAGAAAAAGAGGAGAGAAGAGAGAATGACAGAGAAAGATGAAACACGATTGTCCTTCTCCCTGTGGAATGAGTATTGCTTCCTGATTCTCCAGGATTACAGAAAGATCCAAGGATTAGCCCTGAGTCTTTCAGAAAGACTCAGGTGTGATTTTTAAATGGAAGTGGGATGGTGGAGAATTTTGTATCATTGATCTCCTTAAAGGATGAGTACTCTTTTTGCATTTTATGGTTTTAGCATCTACACTAAAGATAGTTTTCAAAGAATTCCTCTTCTACTCACTTTCTACTTACTTACTCATTTACTTTCAAAGAATTCCTCTTCTACTGATAAGTAGAACTCTTCAAGGAGCCTAAAGTTCTAAGCTGAAATCATTAGGTCTCATTGACTTGTCGGCTGTTCTTTTAACTCCAAAAGAGCGAAAAAGAGAAAAATGAGCACAAGAAATGAAGAAATCACTATCCTAAGAATATGTCAGGCTGCTCAATTCCTTGCATAATATGAATTTATGATTGGTATTACTTATGATTCATGATTATTTAGGAACAATTTATTGCCTAAAATACTGGTTCTCGATTGCCTGAAGAGTTGAATCACATGGGGAGATTTTCAAGTGCATGATGCTAAGGCCACACTCACGACTTAACAAAATCAGATTCTCTGAATGTGGACCCCAGGCATCATTGCTTTTGAAACCCTTCTGGAAGATTTCAACATGTCGTCAAGGAGATGAGGGGACATATTGCTGAAAGGAGATGACATAGCATCAACTTTTAAGTCTCTTACATACTGACAGTGTTGGGGTTTCCCTGGCAGTCCAGTGTCTAAGACTTCACCTTCCAATGTAGGGCATATGGGTTCGATCCTTGCTCCTGTTGGTGAACTAAGATTCCATATGCCTCATGGCCAAAAAACATAAAATAGAAGCAATATCATAACAAATTCAATAAGGACTTTTAAAATATGGTCCACATAAAAAAAGAATCTTAAAAAAAAGGACCGTGGTAGACACTCTGCTAACTAAGCACGTTACATGAATTATTTACTTTAATCCTTCAAAAGAAGCCTATAAGATAAATATTTATTATCTCCATTTTAGAGATTACAAACAGAGGCTAGAAAAAAATTAAGGAATCCATCTAAGTCTACATATTAGTGTGACCTGGGGTAAGAACCCTGGTCTTGTCTCTCAATATTGCACACCATCCCTCTGTAATTCATGGGGGCCATTAATTTCAGAAAACAATCTAGAGGATCACAAATGCTAATCATCATCTTAATCTCTCTGGCTGTGTGTGTGTTTGTGCTCAGTTGCTCAGTTGTGTCTGACTCTTTGAGACCTCATGGACTGTAGTCCCCCAGGCTCCTTTATCTATGGAATTTTTCAGGCAAGAATACTGGAATGGATTGCCATTTCCTCCTCCAGGGAATCTTCCCAATCCAGGAATTGAATCCGAGTCTCCTGTGTCTCTTGAATTGACAGGTGGATTCCTTACCACTCTGCCACCTGATCTCTGCCTCTGATCTCCCTTGGTGCTTCTCTAATTAAACAGAATACTTCTGTCTTCATGTTGCAGCTAGCACAGCCATGCATGTAGATCATGAATACTACTGAAATCTCAGTTTTTCCTGAAATTCAGTGTGTCTTATGAAAAGCCTTAGAATATGATTATAAAATTTGTCAATATTCAGAGATTCCAGATGAAATATTGTCTGCTCAAGTAACATTTCAATAAGGTAATGGCTCCACATATATGCATTAATATATAATATTTGTTTTTCACTTTCTGATTTATTCATGCTATATGACAGTCTCTAGGTCCATCCATGTCTCTGTAAATGGTACAATGTGAAATCTAGAAAAATAATACAGATGAACCTGTTTGCAAAATAGAGACACAGATATAGGGAACAAATGTATGATAGAAGGGGAGGTGGGATGAATTGGGAGATTGGGATTGACATATACACACTACTGGTGGCTCAGACGGTAAAACGTTTATCTGCAATGCTGGAGACCGGAGTTTGATCCCTGGGTCGGGAAGATCCCCTGGAGAAGGAAATAGCAACCCACTGCAGTACTCTTGCCTGGAAAATCCCATGGACAGAGGAGCCTGGTGGGCCATAGTCCATGGGGTCGCAAAGAGTCGGACATGACTGAGTGACTTTATTACTTACTACTATGTATAAAATAGATAACCAATGAGAACTTACTGTTTAGTACAGGGACCTCTACTCGGTGATCTGTGGTGACCCAAATGAAAGGAAATCCAAAAAAAGAGGGCATATATGTGTACATGTAGCTGACTCACTTTGCTGTACAGCAGAAACTAATACAACCTTGCAAAGTTCAGTTCATTCGCTCAGTCATGTCCGACTCTTTGTGACCCCATGGACTGCAGCACACTAGGCCTCCCTGTCCATCACCAACTCCTGGAGTTTACCCAGACTCATACCTGTGGAGTCAGTGATGCCATCCAGCCATCTCATGTGCCGTTTCCTTCTCCCACCTTCAGTCTTTCCCAGCATCAGGGTCTTTTCAAATGAGTCAGCTCTTCACATCAGGTGGCCAAAGAATTGGTATATCCCAATAAAATTTCTTAAAAGTAAGGTTACTCAGTTTATTTTCTTGGGCTCCAAAATCACTGCAGATAGCGACTGCAGCCACAAAATTAAAAGATGTTTGCTCCTTAGAATAAAAGCTATGACAGACCTAGACAGCATATTAAAAAGCAGAGATATCACTTTGCTGATAAAGCTATGGTTTTCCAGTAGTCATATATGGATGTGAGAGTTGGATGATAAAGAAGGCTGAATGTCAAAGAATTGATGTTTTAGAGCTGTGGTGATGGAGAAATCTCTTGCGGGTCCCTTGGACTGCAAGGAGATTCAACCAGTCAATCCTAGAGGAAATCAGTCTTGAATATTTATTAGGATTGATGCTGAAGCTCCAATATTTGGGCCACCTGATGCAAGAGCCGACTCATTGGAAGACCCTGATTCTGGGCAAGATTGAAGGCAGGAGGAGAAGGGACGACAGAGGACGAAGTGGTTGGATAGTATCATTGACTCTATGGACGTGAGTTTGAGCAAGCTCTGGGAGATGGTGAAGGACAGGGAAGCCTGGTATGCTGCAGTCCATAGGGTTGCAAAGAGTTGGACACAACTGAGTGACTGAACAACAATTGAGTCTACATGACGTCAGTTTACACCACTGATGATTTTATTGTCTTCTTTCTCCCCAACCTTATACACTAAATTCTTTCTTTAGATCTTGCTGAAAAATAGGGTTTAAAATATAAGCATTGCACAATGTCAAAGGAGTTTTTATTGAAGTATAGTTGATTTACGTTACTGTTTTAGTTTCAGAAGTAGAGCAAAGTTAGTTCAGTTACATGTATGTATATTTTTAAGATTATTTTCCTTTATTGCTTATTTAGCTTACAAGATATTGAATATGTTTTCCTGTGCTATACAGTACATCCTTGTTGCTTATCTATTTTATGTGTAGTAGTTGGTATCTGTTAATTCCATTCTCCTAATTTATCCCTACCCCTTGTTTTTGCCTTTTGGTAACCATATGTTTGTTTTTTCATGCCTATAAGTTTGTTCCTGTTTTGTGTATAGATTTGTTTGTATTAGGTTTTAGATTCCACATATAATTGATATAATATTTGTCATTCTCTTTCTGACTTAACTTCACTTAGTTTGATATACTCTAGGTCCATCCATATTGCTGCAAATGGCAATATATCGTACTTTTTGTGGCTGAGTAATATTCCAGTGTATGTGTGCTTGTGTGTGTCTGTGTGTATCTGTGTGTGTGACATTTCCTTAAACTGATCATCTGTTGATGAGAGCACTTGGGTTGTTTCCATGTTTTGGCTATTGTAAATAGTGCTGCTATAAAATTTTGGATGCATATATCTTTTAGAATTAGAGTTTTCATCTCAAAGCAACTTCTTTATGGTAAGGACAATTTGAAAGGAGTTCTAGAAGATCGATGTGAACCTACAAGTGCATCTACAATGCTAATTGTTCACCCTGAAAGAGGACTAAAGAAAAAAAATCTCTTTATTAGTCCCGAAATGTTAGCAATTTTGAAATACCATGAAAATTCCAGTTTTGTGAAATTCTGTAATGAAGAAATCGTACTATTTTGTGAAAGTGTTAATGATGTAAATGGCCTCTTTTATTTTTTTACTTTTATTTATTTATTTTTTCTTTAGCTTTTGTCTGTCCACCCTAGTGTCCTCCAATGTCCTGTGTACATTTTAGGGTATACTTTTTCCAGTCAACTTGGTCTTCATTGTGATTAACTGACCTTTGTTATAAAAACTACAGCAAATCTCTGCCATCCGTCTATTAAAAGACTTAAAAACAGAGAGAGAGTCCAGAAGTGAGCACATTTAGCCAATGATAGTTTCTCCTGCTGTTTAACTACTGTAAACATTACCTCAGCTCCAGGGCCGCATGGCAGCTAATTGCCTAATTTTAATTTACGCACCTGTTTGTTCACCAGCTCCATGGTGATGCAGAGGGGAAGACAGGTATGATGACTAGAAATGTGCCAGCAGTACATTTTCCCTTTTGGCTTGCTCTCCTGCTTTTCTTTCCTGCTGTTAACTACTTTCATTGTCAACCTGGATCTCAGGCCGTTCCACTTAGCAGGCATTCACTTAACATTTGGCCCTTTGTTTGATTCAGGGTTGGCCGGGTGGGCTCAATTGTGGGAAATTATGGCCAAGACATGAATCAAAGTTGATTTTCAGCTACTTAAAACAAAAGCCTTAATCATGCTACCTGTTGAAATTTTCTGACCTTGAAAATAGGGATTCTCCACCACTATATGGACAGCATATTAAAAAGCAGAGACATGACTTTTCCAACAAAGGTCCATCTAGTCAAGGCTATGGCTTTTCCAGTGGTCATGTATGGATGTGAGAGTTGGACTATAAAGAAAGTTGAGCACCGGAGAATTGATGCTTTTGAACTGTGGTGTTGGAGAAGACTTTTGAGAGTCCCTTGGACTGCAAGGAGATCCAGCCAGTCCATTCTAAAGGAGATCAGTCCTGAGTGTTCATTGCAAGGACTGATGTTGAAGCTGAAACTCCAGTACTTTCGTCGCCTGATGTGAAGACCTGACTCATTTGAAAAGATCCTGATGCTGGGAAAGATTGAAGGCAGGAGGAGAAGGGGACGACAGAGGATGAGATGGTTGAATGGCATCACTGACTCAATAGACGTGAATTTGGGTAAACTCCAGGAGTTGGTGATCAACAGGGAGGCCTGATGTGCTGCAGTTCATGGGGTCACAAAGAATCAGACATGACTGAGCAACTGAACTGACTGACCACTACATTATACACCTTGGGCCACAGGGTTCTGCTAAGTGCCCCAGAGTTTTTTCTGGGACTGAATAGAGGCTGCTGAGAGGCGAGAAAGGAAATGTGTTAATTCCATAAACAAGAGACAGATGAATAACTGAAACCTGGATAATTTCCTAATGACGAAAGAGAAATGAGGTTTCTGGGCATGTGAAAGTAGGCACACAGGTCCACCTAGGCTACATTTCCCACAGTCTCAGAACACAGGTTAGCCAGAGACCCACGACAAACATGCATGACACATACAGTTGTACAGGACCCATACTCAGAAAGGTCCTGCACTTGGTTTAATGTCTTGCTGGATTCACCTTAAAATTCTTATTAATTTTTAAAATTTTATTATTGGAGTATAGTTGCTTTACAGTGTTGTGTTAGTTTTTTTTTTTTTTGTTTTTTTTTTTTTGTACAACAAAGCGAATCAGCTATAAATGTACGTGTATCCTCTCCCTCTCAAGCCTCCCTCCCACCCACTCCCTTCACCCAGCCCTCTAGGTCATCACAAAGCACTGAGCTGAGCTCCTTGTGCTGTGCAGCAGCTTCCCACTAGCTATCTATTATTTTTGAACAAGCAGTTTTGCTTTTTCGATTAGCCTTTGGCTCCACAAATTATATAGCTAAATACAAAGCATGCTAAAATATCTCCAGAATGATTTAAAAAATCAGTGCTAGTTCACTCAGGTTTCCACACTGTTAGACCTTATGTAGTGGAGGGAACAGATGGCACCTGGAGATGAAAAGACAATAAAAACAGAAACAAATACTTCCTTGCTAGCACTGACCTGTGGAATTTTATGCTTACATTGGACTCCTGTGAGTTGAATGGTGATATTATCTAGTGCAACACCACAAATGTGTCAACCTTGAAGTTATATCAGTAAAGATTTAGAAACTGAATAATGTTGAACAGTGTATTGTCCACTGAGAGGAGCTATGCCCTGCCATGCTCTCCTAATTTTTTTTTTTTTTNAGTGAACTCCAAGAGTTGATGATGGACGGGGAGGCCTGGCGTGCTGCGATTCATGGGGTCTCAAAGAGTCGGACACGACTGAGTGACTGAACTGAACTGAGTATTAATAAGGAATATATTGATTGCTTCCCAGCTCTTATTTTCTCTCTCTTACACTAAGAGGAAATAAATTAATAGTTAACTAATTTTCTGAATTAATTATTCAGTTTCCTGAGAACAGGAGCTTTACAATTTACAACACATTTTTTCACATAATAACTCACTTTATTCTCACAATTGTCCTATAAAATAATCAGTTTGCAGTTATTACCCCTGTTTTATAGCTACTTGAGGCTCTTAGGTAGACAGTGAATTGTTGAAGTCACTTGGCCTGTAAATAATGAAATCTGGATTATAACTAATTTTAAAAATATTTTTTTCACCATATTTATTGCCCTCCTTATCTACCCATAAAGGACAAATGCTTTTTTAGTAAAATTGTTTTCCTACATTGCTGTTACCAATACCATGGAAAAAGAAAATTGCTCTATGTGCTTCTGACCTCTTCCCTTTTAAGTACATTCATACACTCTCACACCATCTCCTCCAGGTAATTTGTTTGGTTGCTATTGGTTAATTAATGCTCATTCTTCACCAACATTGCTGTAAAGGGCAGGAATGAAATATCAAAACTTGCTTTATGATTGTAGATTCACTCCTGCTGTGAGGTTCAATGAAAGGAATAAAATTTCAGTTAAGCAATTACTTAACAGTGCCACCGAAAGCCTCAGGAGCGCAGCAGTTCCTATCCATGGCTTTTGCAGCCCTTATTGACCATATGTTGAATTTTCATTTTTCATGATTTCCTCTTAGGTAGAAATTTCTACATATTGACATGCGTGTGATGGAGGAGCACCACGTGAGGCCAAGTGTTGTGTTTATCCAGGTCCACTGGTGTCGATATCTGTGACATGAGTAGAATAGGTACCAGGAAGACACTCTACATTTTCCGTGCCCTGTGAAAGGCTGGCTGTTCCTGGTTCTGTGATGATATGGAAATGGCTCCTTTTTTATTGTGCAGGCCAAGCTCACATGTGGATTAGCCTTTTGAACACCAAGTCCATTTCTTTGCTTTCATTGTTAGTACTTATAAAGCACACCCTGCCTAGATATCAGTCACTCCTCTTTCCAACTGAGCTGACTGACTTAGGGGAGCCTAAGAGAGGAGAGACATCAAAGCTCAGGAGGGTCAGGACCTCTCCAAGATACCAATTAACCCAAGTTTGATCATATTTTCCTGTCTTTTAACTCACCCACCAGTTTCCAGGAAGTTGTGAGCCAAACTGTCACTCTTTGGATACTCAAGGTACTTGGAATCAATCACCACATGTCTACCCACTGAAATTAATTTGGAGCAACAACATGTTCTATGGATATTTCTTAGGTTTTTTTTTTTTTTTAGTTTTCATGCTTTTGCTCCAAGATCATAAAATTTACATTTTAAAAACTTTTATAGCTTTAAAGGTAAATATAATGCTATAATACTAATGTAAAATAACACTATTAATAATATACTACATTTGCATTATGACTTAAATTTGTTTACATACTGTATATATGATTTTAAGTAATCAGTATATTGATTTTCTATGTATTCAATGACAGTTGATTAAAGATACAGAAATTTCAACAAGAAGCTATAGTATTTTCATATCATTTTTCTTTCTTTGCATTGATGAAATGGATGTTTAAAAAACAGAAACATGGAAGGAGCACTGACATTTTTCATTATGCTTATATAAAAAGAAATCGAGGATTCTAAAACATGAGTACAAAAAATATGTATGTTTAAACATTCAGTTTATTTCAGTTCAGTTGCTCAGTTGTGTCCGACTCTTTGCGACCCCATGAACCGCAACACACAAGGCCTCCCTGTCCGTCATCAACTCCCGGAGTCCATCCAAACTCTTGTCTATCGAATGGATGATGCCATTCAACCATCTCATCCTCTGTTGTCCCCTTCTCCTCCTGCCCTCAATCATTCCCAGCATCAGGGTCTTTTCAAATGAGTCAACTCTTTGCATCAGGTGGCAAAAGTATTGGTGTTTCAGCTCCAACATCAGTCCTTTCAATGAATATTTAAGACTGATTTCCTTTACAGTTGACTGGTTGGATCTCCTTGCAGTCCAAGGGATGCTCAAGAGTCTTCACCAACACCACAGTTCAAAAGCATCAGTTCTTTGACACTCAGCTTTCTTTATAGTCCAACTCTCACATCCATACAGAACTACTGGAAAAACCATGGCTTTGACCAGATGGACCCACCTATTCTCTAGGGGGAGCAGTATTTAAATATAATCACTGTTTTCTCTGATTCCTTCCTGAAAGAAACTAATTATCAACATGTTATTTTGCTACTATATTCCTAAAAACAGTTATAATAATAACTCAACCCATAAGGGAAAATATTTAAGAGCCTTATGACTTCAGGAAATGATAATATAAATTTATAATATTATTTTTATCTTACAGAAATACAAGTTAATCATTTAAAAACAGAATGTTGTGTCCAAGCCATTCTGAATTTTTTTCTCTTCATTCTAAATCTTTGTACTTACTATATCCCCTTCTATCTTTCTTTTTTATCCTTCTTTTGCCTAGATGACATCTACTCTGAAAAACCATCTTTAAATTACAATTATAGGCTTGCAATATGTTCTCTATGGTCAAATAACAGGCTTATAGAGCTAAGTTTATGCTACCAATAAATTCCAATAAGAGATTTGGTTTATCATAGGGATGTGTGAACTGAGAAATGGCCATTGAATAGGCTAAGGTATCTAAGAATAATGCATTTAAAAATTTAAGTGTGGTTTCTTTAGTCAAAAGATTTCCCCAGTGGCTCAGCAGTAAAGAATCTGCCTTAGTGCAGGAGTCACAGGAAATTGGGTTTGATCCTTGGGTCTGGAAGATCCCTTGGAGGAGGGCATGACAACCCACTCCAGTACTCTTGCCTAGAGAATCCCTTGGACAGAGAACCCTGGTGGGCTACACTCCATAGGATCTCAAAGAGTCAGACCTGGCTGAAGCGACTGCACCACACATGCTTTAGCTGAGAAGTAGAATTTTACTAAAATTCAAATTGCCTTTATTTTATTTAAAAATATAGTGACAGAGAAAATGAATTAGTGCATAAATTTGGATTTGGATTTGGACCCGGTCACCATGAGGGTAAAACTGATGATGCTCCTTATAAATGCATAAATATTTTTACTCCAATGACTAATTGCCTATATGACATTTTATTGTTTATCTTGTAATATTTAAGTTTCTCTTAATACCTAACTGACTAAAGGATGGTGCTGTTGCTGCTGCTGCTAAGTCACTGCAGTCATGTCTGACTCTGTGCGACCCCATAGACAGCAGCCCACCAGGCTCCCTAGTCCCTGGGATTCTCCAGGCAAGAACACTGGAGTGGGTTGCCATTTCCTTCTCCAATGCATGAAAGTGAAAAGTGAAAGCGAAGTCACTCTGTTGTGTCTGACTCTTAGCGACCCCATGGACTGTAACCCACCAGGTTCCTCCATCCATGGGATTTTCCAGGCAAGAGTACTGGAATGGGGTGCCATTGGCTTCTCCCTAGAGGATGGTAAGTTTACATTAATGGTGCTAAAGACAATAATGGCATGAGCTTGTAAAGAGCATCACAAAGCACTACTGAACTTGTTCAATTTACCCTGCATAATTCGGATTTACTCTGTCAATTTGAAAAGTGATTTTCATGTATTTTTTCCTCAACATATCATTATACTAGAGTGTAATGCACCGAAATTACTATATTCATAGGAAATCCTACATGTGACTTTCTATAGTGAAATTTATTGGTCTTAGATTTTAACTTTTTTAGTCTTAGACTTCAACAAGTTTCCTGAAGTCTGTGTCCCATGTTAACATGAAATAAACAAAGCACTTGCAATAAAGGCTAAAGAAATGTTGATGTTACCATGTATTCTATCTGGAAATACACCTTGACTGACATTTTGGAGATGTATCAGTTCAGTTCAGTTCAGTTCAGTCGCTTAGTTGTGTCTGACTTTTTGCGACCCCATGAACTGCAGCACGCCAGGCCTCCCTATCCATCACCAACCCCTGGAGTCCACCCAAACCCATGTCCATTGAGTTGGTGATGCCATCCAACCATCTCATCCTCTGTCATCTCCTTCTCCTCCTGCTCCCAATCTTTCCAAGCATCCTGGTCTTTTCCAATGAGTCAGCTCTTCGCATCAGGTGGCCAAAGTGTTGGANAAAGTATTGGAGCTTCAGCTTCAGCACCAGTCCTTCCAATGAATATTCAGTGTTGATTTCCTTTAGGATGAATGGTTTGATCTCCTTGCAGTTCAAGGGACTCTCAAGAGTCTTCTCCAGCACTACAGTTCAAAAGCTTCAAATTTATAATTTTGTTTTTATAAATTTGACCTATTATAAATTTAAAGTGGGACAGAACTACATAAGTTATTTTGCATCTGCAAAAATAAGTGATATGTACATTACCAAAGTGAATAAGGTACACCACGTTTTTATAATCTTAGATATTTCCATAGATTTATTACTTTAAAGACAAATTATGTTTGGTGACCCTGGTGCTTTGGAAACCAAAGTTTCTGTAAAGTTCACACATTCATTGTCCTGTCTATAGAATCATGCCTCAGTTCACAGTATTTTCATGTTTAAAAATATTAGGCACTGTTAGTGTTTTTACTTTCTACACTGTAGCATAGAAATCATCCCTTCCTTATAGAAGTGCATGTATGCTAAGTTGCTGCGGCCCCATGGACTGCAGCCCGCCAGGCTCCTCTGTCCATGGGATTCTCCAGGCAGGGATACTGGAGCAGGTTGCCATGCTCTCTTCCAGGAGACCTTACTGACCCAGGGATCGGACCCAAGTCTCTTGTGTCTCCCGCATTGGCAGGTGGGTTCTTTACCACTAGCGCCACCTGGGAAGCCTAGCTTACAGAAGAAAATATAGTAAAAATACATTTGTTTGACCTTTTATTTTTTTAATGTCACTACAGTTTAATAAGTATTAGCAGAGTAAGAGGTCTGTCAGGTTTGGTTTGGAGTAATTTCTGTGCAGGCTCATGACAAATTGATGGCATATTAGCTTGTGATTTACATAAATATCTTCTAAAATGTCAGTCTTGTGTCCTGGTGCCAAGGGATAAAGCAGATTGCATTTCAGGTGTAAGAAGTTTAGCCAATACAGATTTGGAAGAACTGGTGGAGAGCAGCGGTTCTCTGTCTTGGCTGCAGTTTGGATTCGGAGAGCTTTCAAAAATACCACTGCCTGGATCCCTCTCCCCAAAGCTTCTGAATCAGAGCCAGCCCTGGGCTTTGGGACTGTTAAAAGCTGGGTGGATTCTGATGTGGAGCCAAGGCTGAGAATCACTCCTGGAGGATAACTAGATACGAGATAAATGCCTCCGTGAAGGGAGTCACCCCCAAATGGATTGGCCACTAACTTTCAATAACCTTCAAACTAAGATGTCTAAACATCAATAAAAACTTGCTAACAAGAAGCCCAATCTTTAATTAAATAAGTTTCAGGAGATTCATAATGTAGAAGCAGAATGCTACAACATTTTGTTTCCTTTCAGATTCATGGAACAAATGTAAAAAATGTGGTGAACTTGGGTAGAAAGAGTAAAATATAAAGAGTAGAATAATTTCACACTGAATAATATAGGAGGCTCCTTTCCTTAAACACTGGCTTATGATCCATCTTACATAGGATAGAGCTTCTCTCACATTTATGATGTTAATGATGGGAAATTGTTGATAATCATCACTTCTTGACCAACAGAATTCAATGCTATAGGGTTAAATCTATTACTTACAGGCAATATACACATTTATATAGTGAGGAAAATCCCAATAAATCTGTATAATAGAAAAATCCCTGAAAAATACATTATTAACATATTTCAAACCTGGAATAATAGTCTGATATATTAGAGACATTGCAAATATATTTTTCAGGATTTTCTTCCACTTAGATTAATCTTAACTGTAACACAATCTTTTTTTAAGACATTTTCTTTTAACATCAAAGCTACCTGAAATGTCCTCAGTTTCATCCTTAATGATGTGGACATAATGTTCTGGGAAATGTGGAAATCATATCTTAACTCCTTTTTTTGTTTTTGTGCCTAAAAAACCCACAATAATCTTTGAATAAAATTCTGGTATCTGTCTGTCTGATCATTTCCCAACAAAGATACATTAAGAAACCACAGCTCATAGCAATGAGCTAAACGCTTTCAAGAAGGGCACTCAGAGTAGGGTCCCCACTACTAGCCTTCTCTTCAACCATCAGCTATTTTTTGTTTGTTTATTTGTTTCATTTGAGTTTAAGGCCAATAAGATTGATATTGAAGACAATATTTAATATTGTCTTATAAGTGACATTAGCTAGTATTCTAAGTAGCCTTTCCCTGACTAGATCTGATTACAAACAGTGTTGATGAGGAATTCCCTTCAAGTCTTCAAAATTTAGGGGTTGAATGAGACATGCCAATGCTGGGGATGAGAAATCCCTGCTAATAGACAATAACTGAATAAGTAATTTTGGTATCGGATTTTTGTGGCTCAATGTATGGGTCTAATAGTACAGAATTTGTTAAATGTCTGTTGGCCCAAGATATTTACCCACAGCCAAAAGAGTAGGGAAGACATACAATGTCTGTGTTTTCTGTTCTGTCTGTTCTGTTCAGTTGCTCAGTCATGTCAGATGCTTTGCAAAATGTCACACCCAGGCTTCCCTGTCCATCTCCAACTCCTGGAGCTTACTCAAACTCATGTCCATCCAGTTGGTGATGCCACCAAACCATCTCATCCTCCATCATCCCCTTCTCCTCCTGCCTTCAATCTTTCCCAGCATCAGGGTCTTTTCAAATGAGCCCACTCTTCACATCAGGTGGCCAAAGTATTGGAGTTTCAGCTTTAGCATCAGTCCTTCCAATGAATATTCAGGACTAATTTCCTTTAGGATTGACTTGTTGGGTCTTCTTGCAGTCCAAGGGACTCTCAAGAGTCTTTTCTAATACCATAGTTCAAAAGCATTAATTCTTTGGCGCTCAGCTTTCTTCACAGTCCAACTCTCACATCCGTACATGACTACTGGAAAAACCATAGCTTTGACTAGATTGACCTTTGTTGGCAAAGTAATGTCTCTGCTTTTTAATATGCTGTCTAGGTTGGCCGTAGTTTTTCTTCCAAGGAACAAGCGTCTTTTAATTTCATGGTTGCAGTCACCATCTGCAGTGATTTTGGAGCCCCCTAAAGTAAAGCCTCCCACTGTTTCCCCATTTATTTGTCATGAAGTGATGGGACCAGATGCCATGCTCTTTAAGTTTTCTGGATGTTGAATTTTAAGCCAACTTTTTCACTTTCCTCTTTTACTTTCATCAAGAGGCTCTTTAGTTCTTCTTCTTCACTTTCTGCCATAACGGTGGTATCATCTGATTTCTGGTTCCTCTGTCTTTTCTCAGCACAGCTTGAACATCTGGATGTTTACAGTTCATGTTCTGTTGAAATCTGGCTTGGAGAATTTTGAGCATTACTTTGCTAGTGAGATGAGTGCAATTGTGCTGTAGTTTGAACATTCTTTGGCATTGCCTTTCTTTGGGATTGGAATGAAAATGGACTTTTCTAGCCTTCTGGCCACTGCTAAGTTTTCCAAATTTGCAGGCATATTAAGTACAACACTTTCACAGCAGCATCTTTTAGAATTTGAAATAGCTCAACTGGAATTCCATCAGCTCCACTAGCTTTGATCATAGTGATGCTTCCTAAAGATCACTTGACTTTGCATTCCAGGATGTCTGGTTCTAGGTGAGTGATCACACCAACATGGTTATCTGGATCATGAAGATCTTTTTAATATACTTCTTTTGTGTGTTCTTGCCACCTCTTAATATCTTCTGCTTCTGTTAGGTCCATATTATTTCTGTCCTTTATTGTACTCATCTTTGCATGAAATGTTCCCTTGGTATCTCTAATTTTCTTGAAGTTCCCCTGGGGAAGGAAATGGGAACCCACTCCTATATTCTTGCCTGGAGAATCCCATGAACAGAGAAGCCTGGCAGACTGCAGTCCATGGGGTCGCAAAGAGTTGGACATGACTGAGCAACTTAGCACAGCACAGCACCCTCAAGGAAGGAAGGGCCCTCTACTCAGCCAGTTGCCAGGCAGCTGGACCTTCCTAGTAGAGGAGTCAGAAAGGTGTGGAAGATGGGAAGCGGACCCCCAGGAGGCCTCCAGGATGCTTTCCTCCCCCAGGGCAGTCTCACTCTATAAGCACAAGGCACCCTCCTCAGCAGAAGAGGACGTCCTCATTTGTCCAGGGAAGAAACTCCTCCTAGTGATGGCTTCACCTTTTTGCCTTATCTTCCTCTCAAGAAAGGAAGCGGGTGAGCTATGTGAGTGCTCTGCAGGCCTCCAGAGTTGGAAAGCTCTGCCTCTGTGATCATCAAATGCTTGCCTGTCACCTGGGGGTTAAGGGTCACAGAGGCTGGGGCTGCCCAGTGTCCCATGTTTTATAAAACAATTATCATTAGCTTCTCAATGTATTCAAATCAGTCTTTTTTGTACACATGTAAATCGTTTTCTTGACTTCCCAGCTGGTACAGTGGTAAAGAATCCACTTGGCAGTGCAGGAGATGCAGACATGGGTTTGATCCTTGGGTCAAGAAGATCCTTCGGAGAAGGAAACGGCAACCCACTCCAGTATTCTTGCCTGGAGAATCCCAGGGACAGAGGAGCCTAGTGGGCTGCCATCTATGGGGTTGCACAGAGTCAGACACGACTGAAGCGACTTAGCAGCAGCAGCAGCATACCTTTCGACCAGAATTTCTTTCATCCCTGACTTTTAAATGCATTTGTTAATAGCTGTCCCCATATTGCCATTTTTTAAATGGCTACTATGATAATTTGATTCATGGCAAATTTTCTCTTTGGTGAGTAAAGTGGTGATAAACTTACTTGTACACAAATATTTTATTTTCTCAGAAAAAAACCCCACATTCCTGTAAGTTGAATTATCAGGCCAAATGATATGAGCATAAAATTAATTTATGTAACTAAATGTACTTAGCCACAAGGAAACTTCCAAAGAAGAGATCTTTAAAGCCACATTCTGTAACCACAATGAAATAAAGCTAAAATTTAACAATAATGGCAAATAACTAAAATTTTAAACCATTTTTGAATTAAAGGGAGAAAAGATTCTTATAAAAAGTTGGAAATTACCAAAATGAGGACACATTTTGTAATGTCTATGAAATGTGATTTCAACTCTATTTACTATCTAGAAAATCATTTTATTACATAAAAGTATTTAAGAACATATAGAAGCTTTAATTTAAGAACTAGAAAAAAATGAAAAGTGTTAAACTTAAAAAGGAGATAATTGATAATGACAGCTAAAATCCATAAATTAAAATTAAAAATAGAATTAAGTAAAACTAAGTGCCGATTTTGAAAATAACATACTATCAAGTTTGGTGATGACTTTTCAGATATGTGATCCAACAAAGAAATAACTGGTAAGTTAGATTTCAATAACAAAACAACAAAAAATTCTGCACCACCAAAGGCATTGAGAATACAATGAAAAACAAACCACATATTGAGAGAAAATATTTTCAATAGATATATCAGATAAGGACTAACTTGCAAAACATACAAATGACTCTTAAAGCTCAATGACAGGAAGACAAACAACTCTATTAAAAATGGGACAAAGACCTTTGCAGCCACTTTACCAGAGAAGATAAACAGATGGCAAATAAACACATGAAAAGATGCTCCACATTCTATATCACCAGGGAAATGCAAATTAAAAACATGAGGCACCTCTACATACCTATGAAAATGGCCAAAATCCAAACAGTGACCGCAACAAATGCTGGTGAGAATGTGGAGAAATAGGGACTCTTATTGATGGCTGATGTGAATTCAAAAATGGTGCAGCCATTTCGGAGGACAGTGGTGGTTTCTTATAAAACTAAACATACTTTTATACAATCTGACTATTGAACTCCTTGGTCTTTATCCAAAGAATTTGGGTAACTTATGTCTTTACAAATACCTACACACAGGTGTTTATAGCAGCTTTATTTATAATTTCCAGAACTTTAAACCAACAAAGATGTGAATGGACAAAGAAAACTGTAGCACATCCAGACAGTGGAATAATTTTCAGTGCTAAAATAAACGGACTATCAAGCCTTGAAAAGACAGAGAGGAACATTTAATGCATATCATTAAGTGAAAGAAGCCAGTCTGAAAAGACTACATACTTTATTATTTCAACAAGATGGAATTCTATAAAAGGCAAAATTATTGAGACAGTAAAAATACAGTGGTTGCCAAGAGTTAGGTATGGTGCTAAGAGATGAATAGATGGTGCACAAGGGATTTTTATGGAAGTAAAATAGAAACTGCCAATGCAGGAGACATAGGATTCAGGTTTGTTCCCTGGGTCAGATGATCCCTTGGAGAAGGAATTGGCAACCCACTGCAGTATCCTTGCCTGGAAAATCCCATGGACAGAGGAGCCTGGTGGGCTACAGTCCATGGGGTCACAAAGAGTTGGACACAATGGAGCATGCGTGTGTGTGTGTGTGTGTGTGTGTGTACATGCACATGTGCGCACACACACACACACACACTTACTCTGTATTATACTATAATGGTGGAAACATGACATTACATTTTGTCCAAACCTATAGAATATACAGGAATGTATATAAACATTCCATGGACTGTACTGTCCATGAAGTTTTACAGGCCAAAATACTGGAGTGAGTAGCTGTTCCCTTCTCCAGTGGATATTCCACACCCAGGAATCGAACTGGGGTCTCCTGCACTGGAGGTAGATTCTTTACCAGATGAGCTACATGGGAAGCCCATAGAATATACAAGAATGCTATAAACAAAATCCAGAATCTTCTCTTAAATTTAAAAAGAAAATAAAATGATGTGATTGTTCCTTTTAGTCGCTAGGTATTTGGATAAGCCAATTTTACTTTCTGTTTGTTTCATCTTGTTTTGTCTGAGAAACTTCCCCCTCAAGTTTGCAGCAGGTGTTCTCAGCATCACCCACAAAGGTGTTTTTCAAAAATAGCACATTATTGCATTTTCATTTTTTGCAGGCAAATGTTAAAGGCAGAAAATAAAGTAATTAAACTTTTCATTAAAGAAGATTGAAAAGGAAAGCTCATTGTCCTACTAATTTCTCACCGTGTGGAGGTGGGTTCAGGCTGTTCATGGTTTTCCAGAATCTTAACGTCTTTAACCCTTGGTTTTTCTAGTTCTGACAGAAAGCCTTTCTTGATTCTGTAAATTCAGAAAAGTTACCTTTCTCTAGTTCTTGAGCCCAAGACTTTTCATTGTAAGAGCTCAAAAAACACTGATGATTCAGATTCATGCTCACAGGGTGGGGAAGGGTGTAGACTTATTTATATTAACTGTTGAATGAACATTTCTTGAATTTCATTACACGGTTTCTGACTGGAAGGATTAAAATTACACAGTGAACCAAGCATAATGGTTAGTGGGAGAAAGTAATATTTTCTCCCCTCTTTCAGTCTAAAATTCAATTTTATTCTCACTTTATCCTAAGGTCTTTAATACTTACTGAGGTGGGCTTAGGATATTAGTGATTTCCATTGCCTGGAAGTTCTTCACCCTTGCTCTGGCTGTTTCTGGGATAAAGCCTTGGGGAATTCTCACTCAGAAGAGAGGTGAAGCCTCTCTGAAATGGTTAAGGACCACATTAGTCTCCATTACACAAGCTTCTCCTTATTCTCAGGAGTCCTGGTACCCATAGATAATAGATAAGTCCAGAGATCTTCCAAAGTGAGAATTCCTTGACCTAACTCATATCCTTCTTAGACTGGACTCAGGAAGGTCCAAGAACTAGGACAATTATTACTGAAGAAGTGCTGACTCACTGGGTGGTGAGTTCTGCTCACTTTTTCTTAGCAATTCATAATTATAGTTATATATTGTCACGTTGTTAGGCTTTAAGGGCTTCCCAGGTAGCTCAGTGGTAAAGAACCCTCCTGCAATTCAGGAAGCATGAGTTTGACACCTGGGTCAGGAAGATCCCCTGAAGAAGGAAATAGCAACACATTCTAGTAGTCCTGCCTGGAAAATTCTGTGGGCAGAAGAGCTCGGTAGTTGCAAAGAGCCCATGGGGTCATAAAGAGCTGGAAATGAATGAGTGACTAACACACACACACACACACACACACACACACACACTAATTCTTATACATTAATTAGAAATGTAGAATCTTTTAATCATTTAAATGTAGCAAAAATAAATATTTTGTTGATCTCACTTACCTCATAGGTTATCATGCCTCTAAGCATTCTTAAGAGATTTTAGGTGATATAAAGTACATCTTTTTAAAACCCAAGGCTGGAGAGTTTTTATCATAAATGGATGTTGAATTTTGTCAAAGGCTTTCTCTGCATCTATTGAGATAATCATATGGCTTTTATTTTTCAATTTGTTAATGTGGTGTATTACACTGATTCATCTGTGGATATTGAAGAATCCTTGCATCCCTGGGATAAAGCCCACTTGGTCATGGTGTACGATCTTTTCAATGTGTTGTTGGATTCTGATTGCTAGAATTTTGTTAAGGATTTTAGCATCTATGTTTATCAGTGATATTGGCCTGTAGTTTTCTTTATTTGTGGCATCTTTGTCAGGTTTCGGTATTAGGGTGATGGTGGCCTCATAGAATGAGTTTGGAAGGTTACCTTCCTCTGCAATTTTCTGGAAGAGTTTGAGTAGGATAGGTGTTAGCTCTTATCGAAATTTTTGGTAGAATTCAGCTGTGAAGCCGTCTGGACCTGGGCTTTTGTTTGCTGGAAGATTTCTGATTACAGTTTCAATTTCTGTGCTTGTGATGGATCTGTTAAGATTTTCTATTTCTTCCTGGTTCAGTTCTGGAAAGTTGTACTTGTCTAAGAATGTGTCCATTTCTTCCACGTTGTCCATTTTATTGGCATACAGTTGCTGATAATAGTCTCTTATGATCCTTTGTATTTCTGTGTTGTCTGTTGTGATCTGTCCATTTTCATTTCTAATTTTATTGATTTGATTTTTCTCCCTTTGTTTCTTGATGAGTCTGGCTAATAGTTTGTCAATTTTATTTATCCTTTCAAAGAACCAGCTTGTGGCTTTGTTGACTTTTGCTATGGTCTCTTTTGTTTCTTTTGCATTTACGTGTGCCCTAATTTTTAAGATTTCTTTCCTTCTACTAACCATCCATTTATGATAAAAACTCTCCAGAAAACAGGAATACAAGGAACATACATCAACATAATAAAAACTGTATATGACAAACCCACAGCAAACANGTGGCTTTGTTGACTTTTGCTATGGTCTCTTTTGTTTCTTTTGCATTTACGTGTGCCCTAATTTTTAAGATTTCTTTCCTTCTACTAACCATCCATTTATGATAAAAACTCTCCAGAAAACAGGAATACAAGGAACATACATCAACATAATAAAAACTGTATATGACAAACCCACAGCAAACATTATCCTCAATGGTGAAAAACTGAAAGCATTTCCCCTAAAGTCNATTTCTGCCCTAATTTTTATGATTTCTTTCCTTCTACTAGATCTGGGGTTCTCCATTTCTTCCTTTTCTAGTTGCTTTAGGTGTAGAGTTAGGTTATTTATTTGACTTTTTTCTTGTTTCTTGAGGAATGCCTGTATTGCTCTGAACTTTCCTCTTAGCACTGCTTTTATAGTGTCCCACGGGTTTTGGGTTGTTGTGTTTTCATTTTCATTCATTTCTATGCATATTTTGATTTCTTTTTTGATTTCTTCTGTGATTTGTTGGTTATTCAGAAGCGTGTTGTTCAGTCTCCATATGTTGGAATTTTTAATAGTTTTTGTCCTGTAATTAAGATCTAATCTTAACGCATTATGGTCAGAAAAGATGCTTGGAATAATTTCAGTTTTTTTGACTTTATCAAGGTTAGCTTTATGGCCCAGAATGTGATCTATCTTGGAGAAGGTTCCATGCAAAAATATGGAACGCTTCACGAATTTGCGTGTCATCCTTGCGCAGGGGCCATGCTAATCTTCTCTATATTGTTCCAATTTTAGTATACGTGCTGCCGAAGCAAGCACGTTAACTTGAATTTAAATAGAGTTTATTAACTTCACATTATCCAAAAACAAAGACATATATTGAGACATAGATAATTTTAGATAGATAGGCATAGTTTTCCACTTGAAATTTAAAATATCTTTATTTTATTTTTTTTAATTCCACTAATTTGTTTTTGGCTGGAGTCCTAGATAGAGTGGGCTGTGTATCCCAAGGACATGGTAAGAGTTACTTTTAGGTTTTTTCTTAGGCCTGTTTTTGTTGGAGCTCCAAAAAAGTATTTTAACAAGTTAACCTTTTCCTAATTGCATGTGTAAGAAGAAACAGTTTTGCAATTTCAAAAAAGATTTTATTTTAATCAGTTTTCTCTGGAGTCTAAAGAATATCATGGCCATTCAGTGTCAAAAATATCATTTCTCCCTTTTGTAGTTACAGTATATTATTAATGATATATGCATGAAGGAATTGCTGTTATATAGGAAGTAAAGCCTTGGATATAAAATTTTGACAAATATTAGGACTGTTGAGCATACCTTGAGGTAACATAGTCTATTGAAATCTTTTATGAGGCCTGATGAGACTAGGATAAGGGAGAGATAAAGTGAATTTCTCCGGTCCAAAGAGTGTAAAGGTATATTAAAAAGGCAATCCTATAAATCAGTAATAAAATAATGTGCCAATTTTGAGGAATAGTAGTAGGTGATGGGATCCCTGGTTGTAATGCATCTATAGGTTTCATAGCTGCTGTTAAGAGACACCATTCATTAGATTTCTTCTTTATAATAAAAATAGGAGAGTTCTAAGGAAAGTAAGATCCCTTGATATGTTTCAGTTCTAATTGTGTGTCTACAGGTTCTTTCAGTTCAGTTCAGTCGCTCAGTCATGTCCGACTCTTTGTGACCCCATGAATTGCAGCACGCCAGGCCTCCCTGTCCATCACCAACTCCCAGGTTCTTTAGTAGCCTGTAATTTATCTTTCGTAAGGGACCATTGCTCTGTCCAAATAGGCTTGTCATTCTTCCAAGTTATTTTAATAATTGCTTTGTTTGTTAAATGAGCAATGGCCCCTAGGAAAAATGTGGATGGTATATCTGAGCTTGCCATTGCATAAGTAAGTCTCTTTCTATTAGATTAAGGGGTGCATTTATCACTTAAGTTCTTAATGTTGTAGGTTGACCTTTTGGCCCTTGACATGAGTAGATCTAAACATTTTGATAAATTTCTTGTACTTTGGTTTTGAGAAATTCCTGCAATTTGGCAAGAGACCTTTTGTATAGGCCAGGATTTGGGCCATAAGTGTTTGGAAATAATAGTAATATTAGATCCAGGGTCGAGGAGACCAGAGAATCTTTTATTATTAATTTTGATATTTATATTTGGTTGGGCATATTCAGATACCAATCATGTCCATAAGGATTGTTTTTGATCTGTATTGCCAAATCTGCCTGTCTGTACATTATTAGAGGAGTTAATAGAAATGTAAGGCAAAAGAAGTAATTGAGCAATTTTGTCCCCCCTTTTTGAATTGCCATCTCATAGAATCTGAGATGACATCATAATTTGAATCTCTCCAGGGTGAACAGTAATTCCTTTAGAAGCCAAACTAGATCGGCCAAATAAAAGACTGAAGGTTTATGGGGGCAGGGGTCCAAGAAATCCAGTAGGTATTATAGAAGGGACTGCTTAAGGGTAAAGGGAAAAAATAATCTAGGGCTGATGTATTAACGGTAGCATTGCCAGATGTTGAGGATTTGAAGGAAAAGATAGAATTTGCCCCTGGTTTTTGTTGTAGGGGACCTGGGGTGGTCCCCTGTTTGGAGTTCCCTGGCACCCCACTCCAGTACTCTTGCCTGGAAAATCCCATGGACGGAGGAGCCTGGAAGGCTGCAGTCCATGGGGTCGCTAAGAGTCAGACACAACTGAGCGACTTCACTTTCACGCATTGTAGAAGGAAATGGCAATCCACTCCAGTGTTCTTGCCTGGAGAATCCCAGGGATGGGGGAACCTGGTGGGCTGCTGTCTATGGGGTCGCATAGAGTTGGACATGACTGAAACAACTTAGCAGCAGCAGCAGCAGAATAGGTTTTCCATCAATATCAAATTTAAATTTACAATCTCTGGCCCAGTGCATTCCTCTGCAGCTGTGAGGGCGAATTCTTGGAGGTTTTTTATTAGCCTTCTTAGGGCAGTCCCCTTTTAAATGGTTTTTATCTCCGCATGTAAAGCATCCTTCATTTCCCTTTGTAAAGGCAGTAGCCATTGTTTTAGCTAGCATTTGCATCTTTTGAGTTTCTGATCCTAGATTGTGATGAGCCTTCAAATAATCAATAATAGTCCCAGTCTCATGAATTGCAGCGATAGCTCTTTGATATTCCTGATTTGCATTCTCATAAGCAAGTAATTTCTCTAGCTGTTTCTTGGTTTCTTCTCTGATTACAGTATGGGAAATAGCAGTTTCTAATCCAGCAAAAAAAATTAGCATAACTTTCACTGCCGCTGCTGCTGCTGCTGCTGCTAAGTCGCTTCAGTCGTGTCCGACTCTGTGCAACCCCATAGACAGCAGCCCACTAGGCTCCTCCGTCCCTGGGATTCTCCAGGCAAGAACACTGGAGTGGGTTAGTTCCAACAAAGGAGAGACTTTTGGAGTTGCGCCTATTGGCAGAGGAGGAGCATATGGAGCAGCCGGGGCAGGGCTAGTAAGAAAATTTTGAAATATTTTATGTTGTTCTAATTGGGCCTTTTGTAAAGTTTCATCGTCTAATTTATATACATGCAGTAAGTGTTCTGTCTGTGGTTGAATATTAGGAGGGCTAGAATTTACCTTCGGAGAAGGCAATGGCACCCCTCTCCAGTACTCTTGCCTGGAAAATCCTATGGACGAAGGAGCCTGGTGGGCTGCAGTCCATGGGGTCACTAACAGCCGGCACGACTGAGCAACTTCACTTTCACTTTTCACTTTCACTCATTGGAGAAGGAACTGGCAACCCATTCCAGTGTTCTTGCCTGGAGAATCCCAGGGATGGGGGAGCCTGGTGGGCTGCCGTCTATGGGGTCGCACAGAGTCCGACATCACTGAAGTAACTTAGCAGCACTAGAATTTACCTTGAAATGGCCAGAAATCAATTGGAATATTTTTTCCTTGCTTGGCGGCTCATTCAACATTTTCTTTGACCTGGTGCCAAATTTCTAAATCAAAACTGCCTTTATCAGGGAACCAAGGATTACATTTAACCACTGCCAAAAGGAAGCCTTTTGGCACAAAACCAAAAGTCCCTGAGTTTTAAACAAATGGTGAAGTAAAGTAGAGAAATGATGGGGCTTTCCAGCTGTTTGACCCATGTCTTAGTACTCACCGACCTCAATAGATCCTGACCTCAATAGGTCCTGAGTCCCTCCGACCGAAGTGCCACCTATACCAGAGTCCCTGTTCTGGGATGTGACTTGTTGGGGTCCTTTAATGGACCAGAGGAGGTGATGATAAGAAAGTGAAATAGAGGCTGATACTCTCTGGTTTAGGCAGAAAACCAATAAAGCCTTTGACACAGGACTTGTGTCTCTCACGAAGGCACCGGGTGCCCTCTCAAGGAAGGTGAAGGCACAGGGCACCTTCTCTAGAGAGTCTTAGAAGCCCAGGCAGGAGAGTGAGCAAGACGGGTCTCTGCGCTCCAAAGAATCAGCCGAGGAGAGAGAGAGAGAGAAAGAGAGAAAGAAAGAGAAAGAAGAGAGAAAGAAGAAAGAGAGAGAGAGAGATAGAAAGAGAGACAGACAGACAGACGTGGGTACCCAAGCTCTGATGGAGCAAAGGTGCTTTAATGATTTCTCTGTGAGTATATAAATGCTGTGGTACAAGAAGTTTCTTTTGACAATGATAAAGATCAGAAAACCAAATGTACAGCAACTATCACCAAGGGAACAAGGGATTAATAATGGTCACACAGTCAGAAGACAATCCATATCTCAAGAAAGGGGATTGAGACTAAGCAGTTTTGTCATAAAGAGAATGTTTACTAAAGGAGATTCAAGTCTGTCTCACACAGTGACCTCAGTTCCTGGGAGCAGCATGCTGTTCCGCTTAAAAAGAAACAAAGGACTTGTGAGAAACAGCAGGTAGGAATCCTCCTGTTAAATATTCCCTGACAGTATAGCAATGGCAACCCACTCCAGTACTCTTGCCTGGAAAATCTCATGGATGAAGGAGCTTGGTAGGCTGCAGTCCTTGGGGTCGCTAAGAGTCGGGCACGACTCAGTGACTTCACTTTGACTTTTCACTTTCATGCATTGGAGAAGGAAATGGCAACCCACTCTAGTGTTCTTGCCTGGAGAATCCCAGGGACGGCGGAGCCAGGTGGGCTGCCATCTATGGGGTCGCACAGAGTCGGACATGACTGAAGTGACTTAGCAGTAGCAGCAGCAGTAGACAATATAGCAAAATGACTCAATTATACATATACATGTATCTATTATTTTTCAGATTCGTTTACCATTTAGTTTGTTGCAAAGTATTGAGCAGAGTTTCCTGTGCTATAATGGTATCCATTACTCATTAGGCAGTAACAAAACACACAGTGAATGTAGTCAATCAAGGGAAACGACTAGCAATCTGTTGTTTGGGACTTCTTGCAGGTTAGGTTCTCCTGGAAGCAGACTTTGAGATGGAGGTTAGCATGCCAAAGTCTCCTAGGGAATTACCACTGTAGAAGGGAAGGAAGGGGAGATTGGACAGAGGGAGAAGGTAGACTGAAATGCAGTCTCAGCAGAGGCCTCGACAGGAGCTTTAGAGCTGAGATGACCCTTCAGGCTGTTCCGGGTTGGCTTGAGGGAACTCAGCCTTTAAACCTCTGAATCTAGTCATCATTCTGTGCAGGCTGCCCTGGGGAAGGAGATAAGAGTTGGTGGTGGGGTGGGCACCTCTCTTCAGTCCAGGAGTCCAC